>JAIPRK010001020.1:0-104027 GCA_025469195.1 Chaitophorus viminalis
TACTATAGAAATATCACTTTAGGAACCCCTTACAATAATAATTAACCGTAGATGAAATTGCGTCCGGGACGCAATTCGTTCAAAAAGGTTCATCTACCTGTTTTGGTACGCAATTCGTGTGTACCCCCCGTGACTATATGCGAATTAAATAGGATTGTACACTTTCGAAACCGAACCGGGTAAATGGTTTATGAATTTGTATTTAGAATTATTCAAACCAGAAAATAATATTGCGTACAGCGCATATTACGAACCATCCGAGAATTTTGATCGTAATATTAGGTTTTAGTGCCGGTATTACAAATTGATGGCATTACCATACCTTTGTAAAGATAATTTTCTTTCGGACGTCCAGGCGCCATTTAATTTCGAACGATACATTAATATTGCATTATATAATGTTCGAACACAACGAAACATATTATTGTAGTTTCATTGCGTCCGATACAATATATCGGTACTATATTGCATTGAATGTGTAAATGTAAAGGTTTCACGCACTTGCAGTAATTCACTTGAACAATATCGTCTATAAATTGCACACGAGTAAATAATGATTATGTAATAATATAGTGCGCCAGTTCATTGATATCTATAATATTCGCTGAATTTTTCACAAATGCAAATTGCATATCCGCATAAACAAATCGATTTTTCTATTTTCCATTTTGTAATCCATTCAAAAGTACGAGTTTTCTTTTTAAACCTTATATATGCATGTACATTTTTTTTTATTTGTTATGCAATCGATTTTGTGTAGAGTTGGTCTACGAATGATTTAATATTTATGTGGGATGAATGCCCGAATTTTTTTTATTTTATTTTATTATTTTATTACACAGTTTTTGCTGTAAACTCACTCGAAATAGTAAACATATATAGTGTACCGTTTACTTATAGTAGCTTATTATGTTGATCATAAAGAAAAACGAATTAGGCGCAACGGTTATGAACCATGCACTCGTTTATGCGTTTAAAATTAAACACATAATAACCGAATTATTATATTATGTTTGTTTTTAAAAATATTTAAAGAGCAGAGAAATATAGTAATATAATATTATTTTTACAATGTAAAGCAGGTACCTATATAAAAATTATAATTTTGCTTTTATTGATTTCTTTGAATCATTGAAGGAAACAAAATTCTCAAAAGAAAATTAGAGAGAGAATATGTATGTGTATGTATGTTTGATGTGGTATACTTGAATATAAAATGAGAAGTTATGTAATACACGTGTAGTGCTAAAAATTAAGGATGTCTTAGAGTTTTGATGGTTTGCGGGACATATGCGGTAAAGGGTCCCCAATGGGTAGTTTCGAAGGCAAAAAGCAAACAAGTCAGAGGAATTTCGTTTTTGAATAGTTCGAAGTTCGCACGGAACAGTGCCCTTGAGTGATTTTAATTTTACTTAGAGTCTGCGAATCGGACTTCAAAAAGGTATCGGTAATAAAATGCTATAATTTACCACTTATTAATAGAGCGTTATTCGTCACCGGACGAATGAATTATTGTAATTATTATTATTATTTTTCGGTTCATTTTGACTTGAATTTTCGGTTTTTTTTTCTTCGTTCGGTCATTTTACGGTTCCCGGCAAACATACAAATTTGCGTGTGCTGAAAATACTTGATTTGCAAAGGAAACAGTGAACACCAAGCCCGTAGAACCCCGCAGGTCCCATGCATACCAACGGTTCGTGGTCACCAGCCAGTTTTCAGAAAACGATAATCCTATTTAGAGTTATGAGATGGCTGATTTTAAATCTCATCCGAAACCTTGTAATCTTAACGGGGCTTTTATCTACCAGGATATCGTTGAAATGTCTCTTTTTCCTCTTCGCTTGCAAAGTTTCACAGCAAACATCGGAGAGTATACATATATATATATATATATATATATATATATATATATATATATTTATTTTTTTTTGCAAGGCTGAGTTTCACTGTTTTCAGGCACAGATAACACAAAACAAATAAATGAAAAGTCGACAGTATATTATAATATGTATATCTACGGATTTAGATGTACTCAAATCTTTGTTTTTTACTTATCGTACGAAAAAAATAATTGATAAATTTCGAATCGATAAGAATAAATGGGTATATTTTTACGAAATAAAATATTTTCATTTTTCCCGTCCACAATTACTATTTTATGACACAGAAAACGTATAAATACATCAATATAATATAAAAACTAAAAGGGACGAATAGTAAAACGTACTATTATAAAAATGGTCATAAAAACCTGGTTAGTTATTCGTATACTTACGTGAATGCAAAACATTTATATTTTATTTCTTTAATTTTAAATAGATGCAATTCGGTGTATTATGAATTACTCATCGCAAATAGTATTTTTCTAAAGGCATACATGACGTTCAAAATAAATATAGCAGACGAAAGTAGTTTAAATATTTTTGACACGATTGTGTCGATTTGTTCGATTGATACAGGAGTGAAAACATTTTTACCTGCGATTTATATTATGTAACTATAAGACCGTGGTCTTATTAAATCAATATCAATTATTAATCGTTTGAAAATAGTTGGTCAACGAATATAGTTTTGATATAATATAACCAAGCAATTGTACATTTTCAACCAGCTGTGAATGTTTCTGTCAGTCGACATTTCTATAAGCACATTATACATTCAAAGCGAATAATCTCTTTCTGCAGTGTTAAAACCAATAGTAGGTACTAGGTATATATTATACATCATTTTTGATTGGATAAATATTTTAAGCTCGTTTGGAAGCGAAAATTAAAGGCAAAAGCATATTTTGAATTTAAGTAACAACCTTATGTTTGTGATATGTTTGTGTGTACATTGAATATTTCTTTGTTACAATAACGTGCTTATAATTCATATACGGATATTTGGTTGAATATTTAGGGGGGCTATAATAATCCAATATAAAATAAAAGGAACAGATAATTATAAAAACAATGAATAACATTTCAAATAATGTTTCAATTTTGGGGGCTAAGCTCCCCTAAGTCCCTCCATGTCCGTCTATGGCTTGTATATGTCGGTTGTATTGCACGGAAATATTCACGGGGGTTTCGGGAACAACATAAAGCTTGTTACACTGTACAGATATTTTATGAACATCTGACGTGTCTTTTGGGAAGGTAACTGGAAGCGAGAAGATCAAGAGAACTGCACATAAGACTGTACAGTCGCTGAGTGGAAGTTAATTTCTCACAGATTTGTGTCGATTTTAAAAAGCTTAGAAAAAAGCGGATACGCACGCTGTTTTAGTAAGAGATTTATTGAATTTTATTTCGAAAATGAGAAATTATCTGAAACGTCTGTATCGAGGAATCTGCAACAAGGTAATTTGGTAACTGAATTGTAGCCGATGCTGCCATGCTACGTAGTTTTATAATATACGTAATGCATATAATATCATATGAATAATATTATGTTTTCAATAATGAATATAATATATTTATACATATAATTGTATCATCTAAACTGCAAATAGACAGTCGCCACGATCAAAGTGCGGAGATGTTAAATCAATATTAAAAAAATTACAAAATGGTTAAACCGCGAATGAACAATGTTTAAAAACTATGTCCAGTGGCACGCTATTCGTGCTGTTTATAAATATATTATGTATTACAGTCATGGAAAAGTTTAGAGAAAATTGTAAACTATTTTCTAACAACATCCTGCGATTCCGAGAATAATGACAGTGACAGATAGTGGTTGTTCCTCCGGATTGGAATTTTGAGACGCAAAGTCATGCGTGTGCTATGTTCGTTTTCTCAAAAAAAAAAATATATATATACGAGTAAACCAACATTACATATTACATATTGAACATTGCATACTACAGTACATGTATAACTGCAAATACGGGCGTTTGAGTTCGCGAGTTTTTGACAGTCTGGGGATCAAGAGTTCTAGCAAAACGTTAAAATTCTTTCTTCCTAAAGGTAAATTAGAAGTACGGTCAGGTCCAGATCAAATGTTAGTTTTAAATTTCAAAAATCAATAATTTTATGAACACTTGATGGAAGTTTGTCATTTTATTGTTATGGTATAAACCTCTTTTTTTTTTTGGAAAATGAAGCATAAAAAATTACAGTTTTTCTATAATATAATGTGAAAATAATATTTTTGAAACGAAAACGTTAAGTTTACTCTCATTTTTATCGGAAAGTATAAAATATCTGCAGATTTTGTACAATATAAAATTTGGAGAATATAACTTTTGGAAAAAATCATATTTCCAAAACATTATTAAGGAAGGAAATTATTGGTGGCCACTAACACTCAATACATATTATATAGTGCGGATGATACAGTGCCATTGACTTGAATTTTAAACAGCAAAGAACATCAGACAGCATATCTGCGTGGTTTCGTTGGGCAACTAATTATTATTTCAGTCTTTTTTGCTCGTACAACTAATAGCTCATATTATATTGACAATCGATCTAATTCCGAGACTTAAGGGACGAAATGAGGTAAATATATTGATTCCCTAACGACGTTTGTTTTTACTATGTTGGATATAATTACATATTATACTATAGTGGTACTGCACCAAAAGACGTAACAATAATTATATCTTATCAGTTCAGAGATCACCATCAGCATCATAATAATATTTTATTTTTACTAAAGATCAATTTTTTCATTTTCCTACCCTACGATCCGGCGTAATTGTTTTTTCATTTATACAAATATTACCAAAAAGCATTGCTCGAATTAGAGAGGGGACGTAGGCGAACTCAGTTCTTTATAAATTTTTCATATATTTTAGCGTCTCCCTTCAATTAATTCAGCGAGAAACGTTAAAAATGCGTCCCTAGAGATGTTTACTTTTGAACGGTGTAATGTGTACTTAGATTTTGTTTTCGTTTATTTTTATTTTTTCTATTCCAACGTGACATTAAATATTTTGAAAATAATTTTTCCTCAAGGAAAAATCACTATTTTGAACTAAGTGAAATTGCTTCCTCCAGGCAGTTTACAACGTAAAATGGCCAAAAAATTATGCGTTTTAAAAAAGTGTGCAAAATAAAAGACTTTTTTTGGTATCATAGATTTTTGTATTTTTGAACCAATTTCGGTTTGAATGGGCAGTTGATTAATATTGGAAAACAGGGCTGGTCTCAACGTGTCTATATGAAGTGGAATCTACCGTGTACATATTATATATCGTAAATAGTGGATTAAAAATTATTAAGTTTTCATTGCGACGGAAAAACGGTCATCTGATTAACCACTAATGTGCTAAGTTTATTTTATTTTATTGTTTTTCAAAAACAAATATATTTGTTCGTTGCGGCTTAAAGGGGATGATATTATTTTTCGGGTCACCAGATGAAAATTAGCTTACTTAGTATGTATACGGTTTTATTCGATACGTCGTCGTGCTTTATGCATCAATACCCGTAAAAGTACTTTGGATTCTGGTGCACTATACACGTAGCGTAGTACTACATAGCTAATACTCCCAAAGGATTGGGATTATTTTCATTTTCATTTAATTTTATTTATAAATACATTTTTTCAGAAATTTTCGCTCACTTCCATAACATTAACGACAGTGCGCGCACGCGCGCGCGTGTGTATGTGTGTTTGGGTCCTTTAATCTGGGCTGAAAAATTGTTATGCGGTTTCAGTGCGTATTATGTGACATAATTTGCGAGCGCAATTAAAACTACGGGGCAAAAGGGCGTTTTAATTGTAAACGGGGTTAATGACTTTTTATTTGCCACTAGACAAAGAATTCCGAGTGCGAACTTATAATCGGCCGGTGTCTGTTGAACACACAGCAGGTGTAACGAATTACCAGACTTAGCAAAAACCAAAATGCGATAAAATACGCATCTGGACACACCGGGCAAGAAGAGCCACCTCCGGGATGAAAAAAAAAATTAATAATAATAATAAAATAACAATAAAACAACAATATATTTGTCTAATTACGTCATTAGCGTTATTTTCATATATATATATTTTCTGGTTTGTTATCATTACTTTTTGTTCCTCCCATTTACGGGCATTTTTCATTGCACCCCGTACAATGAGTAGAAAAAAGGAAAAGACAAAAATGAAAAGGTACAATTTTCAAAAAACCACGGTGCGTTAAAAAAGTCGATAACTTCTAATTACACGCAGTGAAATTCACCACACTAAAGCCCGCTGAACCCTATTTTATTTTTATTTTTATTTTTTTTTTAATCTGCCGTTGATATCATACTTTTTTAACCGAACAACATTATGATATTATCACGTATATGTATTTATGTATTTATACGAACCCTGTATACATTATACATGTTACCCCGGGGACGAAGACGAGTCCGACATCGAACATCGTATATAGGAAAAAATACCACGTATAGACCATAAATTACGAGACCATCCGATTGACAATTTTAGTTTTATTTTTAACCTTAATTCCGGTAACGCTGCCGTTTTCCTGATCCCTGGACAATTTTCAACAATTTTTAACACCCTACGTATTTCTAAAACCATTATTCATGCGCATAAATATATTATATATATATATATATATATTTTTTTTTTTGATATAATACGAACCGCATTCATATAATATTGAAGTGTAAAATATTATATTTCTCGAGTGACATTTGTCAGTTGCGTGTTTTTCACTTGTATAGTACAATATACCCGTTTAACAATATATCATCTCGATACACTATTCCCTCACATCACTTGAGTATAAAGTATATATTAAGTCCTGTTTGGATTGGATTATATTATAACGGGGTACGTGTTGGTGTATACTTAAACGGAATTCTCGCCAAGTATAAGTGTTAAAAATGATTACTTATACTCAAAAACCATTGTATAAACGCGCGTGCATTAATAATGCCATATATTTTTTACATGTATTTAAAAACAATGTTCCGATTTGAAATTTGTCTGAAGACACTGGACTGAAGACAGTACGGTAATATGATTTGCCTTGCGCTTGAAATCCAAAAAAAAAGCATAAATTCACGATGTAAAAAAACTAATTAAAACATTTTCTTTAAATCGTGCATAGTAACAAAAATACTCTCTCTGGCTATTACTCGCGTTGTCAAGTAAATAATAATTTTAGTATAACGGCTCTATAGTCAGTTTTGTTTGTGTAATGTGTTTCTATCACAATATACAAGTTGGAAATATCATTTTGACTTAATAGCTCATTTTAAGTTTTCACCGTACGATTATTACTTTTACGACGCTTAACCGATCCACTAATCTTGTTGCATCATTTTTATATGTTAAGTTCGCTTGTTGGCTGCTACAGACATTCGCACGCATGATCGGCTGCGTTTATGGCACTTGTCGTTTGTGGTGTTCCGGATCAAAGTGTTTGTAATCGGTTTCAGTAACCAATATATTGATAATAGTATATTATTATGAAGCCAGCAATAGGAAAGATACCTAAGAATGGCCGAGAACATGGAGGATGTTCTGAAGCACTGAAATTTGGTCATAGTAATTGTTTAAGTTTAGCAGCAGCCAAATATGCAAAAAGACAGCCCAGTATACTTTAACCGAAAGAAAGATTGAAAATATGGTTGATGCTTGCGCTATTTGCAAAAGGTTTCAGAAACATCTACTATGATTGGAGATGCATGACAAATACTGATAAAACGGAAAATTGCTCTAGAAACATCATGCAAGAATTTGATTTAGATTTATCGTTTTGTCATACTCGTCGCGTGGAAATTGACAACCAAGGTGTTTTTACAGTTACATTTACCTCTGAGGAAAGAGCCTCTTCAAAGCATATAAGTGTTGGTGACCAACTGTCTTCTGGGGCAAATTACTCGGAAAGAAGATGGCGTAGCGGTAATACATTAAATAATGATTTGAACACATTTAGAAGCGACAGTGACATCGATGAACAATTGAGAATCTCAAGACGTCCCATAGCAAATGTTCAATTTCAAGCATTCTATAAGACGTTCAAGAGTTCATGCAAAACCATATAGTTATAGAAACCGTCCAACCCCAGCAATCAGACGGAATGTATAGGAAGGAATGAAACGTTCGATTGTGATGGGTATGGAAATGATTTATCAAACAAACATAAAAGAATCATGGAAAATCAAATGAAGCCTAACGTTCAATATTGGATGTTTATACAACAATTGTGCCATTCACGGCCAGTTGGCCAATAAATTATTATTTTCAATTTAGAACCATAAACGACTTCTAAAGATATTATAAGCAATATTTTTGCGGACATGGGCAATATATTAAATCTCAAAATGTTGACTATGTGATTTGTATTGTTGTATAAATATTTTGTATATTTTCATTTAAGCAATTTATGAATATTACAACTATCTGCTTGTTGGCAGCTCAATGAAGTATGGTATGGAATAATACTGGTAATAGTTCTACTGGACCAATACCTCAATCCGAAAAAAGATCTATAATGTTTTTACGTAATTCTGATATTAACTAAATATTAATTAACTACGATCGATGTAGTAATTTTATGTCCCAATACAAATCTCTAAAATTATTGTCATGTTATATCATTCTATTAATTTTTCGCTGTTCTATTTATATGCGTAATATTTTCAACATAAATGACAACTTTGAATGTATTGATGTAAAATTTATTGCAAATAAAGTTTTAGAATTGTGAATACTTTGTTTTATTTCAGTCTTACATAATATGTTCTAGACTCTTATTAGCAAGGATAAATTTATAAGATAAAATGGAAATAGGGCATTTTTATACATTTGTAATATACATAGTGATAAGTTTCAATAACAATTGCAGATTTGAGATTTGTTCAAAAATTAGAAATAAAAAGTTTGAGTACAATCAATACATTAACGATAGCAGAAATGAAAGAGTTTAACATTTATAGATGACAAACTTAAATTAAATGCATACAATAAAAATAAATATCATAACAAAATGTTAACTTACAAAAAAAAAAAAAAAATTAAAACCATGGAAAATAATTATGTTCCGATCTATACGATGTGAAGTACGTACTGCATAGTGCATATACGACAAAAGCGCCTTCATCGGCACAGCGGATTCTTAATGATGAAAGTAAATGTAGTATGTTTAGTGATAATCATGGCTATAGATACATCTATATATATATATATATATATATATATATAAAGCGGCAAAAATTAGTGCAAAAATAATCCGCAAGGATCATTAGCAGTACGTACATTTTTGTCAATTTAGATACGAACATTTCTGGACGTTATTTACTGCAGCTTAATATAGGACGTTGCGCAAACATAGTATCTTGATCATCTAAATCGGACTTACAACAAAAATATAACACTAATAATTTTCATTTACGGGTATGCAATCATATTGCCAACACAATCCACCAACATAATTTTAGAAATTGCCCATTTATATAATGTTTCTTAATAAATGCTTTTGTCGAAGCCAATACATTTGTTGTATTGGGACCCAAACGTTTTGCCCGTATCGCGCGGGTGCTCACGTTCGGCGGAATCCACTGTGTTATATAATACGGTACAGCGGATTATCATTTAGGCGCTTAAATATTATACACTTAAAGGTTAGACGCGTGCACACGAGCCGTCGCGTTATACCCGATATCATACATGGTAATAATATCGATTGGATTCGAGGACAGCACGGGCTTAGGCGATGCGTATATTGTACGCGGCGAATGACGACAAATGGTCTTCTTAGGTTCTAAGTACACGGGTGCTTTGCGAACGCGTATATAATAATATAATATGCGTGTTTTCCTGACACGAGCGCGCGCCGAGTGACGCGTCGGAACATGCGAAGAGATAATACTACTACGCCGCCGTACACAATAGGGCGATTAAAATGATCAATGTGCGTGTACCACCGTAACGTATCGAATTTGAGTAAAATGCGAATCACGGTTAATGGGATAATTTAATACTTACGTGTAATTCTCTCGATAAAACGCTGCGAAAGGGATTTCCAGCTTCACATTATGGTGTGTGCGCGAGACGGACGTGAACGCGTATTATATATTATATTATCACTTACATACGTTATACACTTATACACTTATATAGTTTGAGTAATTTCTGCGTCGTCTGTGTTCGCTGCTAAGTAGGCTAAGCTTGGGGATACACGATGATAATATACTACAAACTGCACAGTGACATCGGTGACGCATTGAATTCGAGCAGCTAACGAAATTCCGCAGTCGTCCTGCAGCAGCAGAACCGTAGAACTGTATATATAATATATCTATATGCCTGACGGATTTCGACAATAATATGGAATGCGCGCGCCAGGGGCGGATCCAGAAAGGTTTTATACAAGGAGGTGCAAAATTGTCCTTATATACCTACGACTAATATACGAAAATAATCGATAACCCAACATACGATCATATTATACGCAGCACAAACCTATTTTTATGGATTTTTTTTTTTTGGGGGGGGAGAGGGGAGGATGTGCTACCCTTTCTTTCCCATGTAAAAATTACACATGCACCGCTGCAACGAATATAATATACAGGCAAATCACAAAACGCAATATCATAATTAGACGACTAGAAATGAATCGAAATCAACGTGTCTTTTATCTAGACGATTCATCAAGCGATATTTCCACAAGTCTGAGTACGGTATAAGTAACGCAAACGTCAGAATCGACTTTTCGTAGCTGACATTTAAAACATAATGTTGCACTATACTTCACAAGTGTTTTATGAACTCTAAACCATGGGTATATGTGATATGATATGGTATATGGCTGCGATGTGATAAGTGCCCAACTGTGAAGTACCCAAACTCGACCCATTTCGTATAGTTTTATGTACAATTCGTATCGTGTTTTTTCTCGTGTATTCGAGTTTTCCTGGTCGGAAGATTATAACACATTATGTTACTTAAAAAAAAAAATAAAAAAAAGATATGCACCTATTGTTTACAAAAAAAAAATAATAATAATAATAATAATATTATTTAGATTATGCCAGATCAATAATTATTTACATCCGCAAAACACTCAAAGTCCATGTAAATCATAATAAATGCAAAAGTCACGAAGTTCAACTCAGTCATTTTTATTTTAAAAACTATGATGACAATTATGAATTAAACCGCTAATTCACATTTATTCGCGTTTTGCTTTGCCCTGCAGACGATAGAAATTGAGATGTTTCTGCGCGCATGATATTTGTTTTATTGTTATGGTTACGATTTTTATTATTATCATTATTATTATTATTATTTTCGTGGCACTCCGGAGTGTATATTTATATATAGGTACATTGGCTTGTGTTTTTAATGAGATTCCATTCGAAAACGTGTTGTGAAATAAATATACAGATGAGATGGTTACAGTTAAAATTAAATACTCCCATATAATTCAAACGGAATATATTAGAATAAAGAAACGTTATTAATTTGTTATTCATGAAGTAATTTTGATGTACACGACTATTTCTAGACGTAATAACAGTGCTCGGGGGGGGGGAGTAAAAATAACAACCACAAAAACTGTCAAAAAGAAAACAATCCCCCACTTGCACAATATACAATATTTTAACGTTTTAAAATCTTTTAATGTGCGTTTTTTTTTTTCATGCCATTTTAATCGTTGTTACTTATAGCGGTGAGCTCAAAAGCGCGCGACTATAAAAACTTTCCGTTTGCGAATTTTAAGTAGGTAGACAAAAAAAAAAATATAATCACATAATTTTATTCAATTTTACGAACGAAATGCGCAATTATTAGTTAACACATTTAAACAGGAGTTCTATCGCAACAATAACTGCTCAAATAGTTTTTTGGATGAAACTCTGAAAAATTCTAACCGACTCTACGACTCGTTAGATTAAATGCGTTCAATCGATCCACAGCACCTCAAAATAATGTTTCTTCGTCTTTTTTTCGCTTTGAGATTAAATCAAATCACAAATGTTTTAAATATTATAATTTAATATGGTAATTCAACATTAAACAAACATCTAATGAAATGCGTTCAATAGTGACATTTCAATTTATAAGAAGTGAACAGACGAAGTTTTAATTAATAAAACGTGATGACTAATGATAATTGATTAATTGTAAACCTAAACATCTCGATCGTTTAAGAATTTCGGGGAGGAGGGGAGAGGGGGTTATTTAGATTTATTTGCTGTACACTGATTACGGTGTTGACGAGCATTTGTATGGTTTGCTTTGAACGTGCAGTGTGGCTATAAATACTAATCTTATTCTATTTTGTCATATAATTCGATTTGAACTATCTTAGTTTTAACTTTATGGATGCTATAAATATATAGATAGCCCACGCCATGATAAAAACGGGTGGGCCTCGCTTTGCTGTACAGTTGGGGTTGGAGTGTACCTCGTTTATAGGATAGGTCATTATTACAATGGATTTGTTAAATTTGAATGCAATGATAGATATCATTGTATACGAATAACGATTCTGAACGGAGTTAATATGTTTGTTTAAAATGTGTATATAACAATATTAGTATTTTATATTTAAATTGAATTATAATGCAATTTCGTAAAAATTTAAATTTAAAACAGACATAAAATTTTTTCTTTTAAGTCTGGTAGAAATTTTTTTATATATTTTTGAAGGTAAGCTTATGGACAACTAAGTGTTAAAATTTTGTACCTTAAGTATAAACAGAAAAAATTTTATGAATTTTCAACTACAAAATAACTTGCAAATTATCGCGATTTTAACATATTTTATACAAATTTGAACTTTATGGGCTTATAAAAAAATTTGAATGAAACCATCTCCGATATTTTTTAGTTACAATTAGTATAACTTATATTTAATCTTTTAATACATTTTCAAGAGTTTTCGGACAGCCAAAAAAATTTTATAGATATTAAAAAAAAAAACTTACAAAAATCGAATATTTAAATTATTTATAAATAAGTCATAATAATAATATGTCAAAATACTTTGAAAACTTAATTATTTTTTACTGCAAAAAAAAAAAACACACATCATTGTAAAATCAATAGATTCCATCACTCCGTTCAGAATCTAAAAAAATTAGACACACTAAATTGAGTAATATTGGGAGCCCAGTAGAAATAATAGTACGAGAGCTTGATACCAGAACACTAGTTCACAATATTATCAATTTTAATAGTGATTATTGCATTATCAGTTTTTGTTTTTTGTCCTCATATGAACATCGCGGCACGTTGTCAATTATTATTGAATTTTGCTATTGCACCTACCATTTGTATACTTGTTGTAACCGAATTTTTCTCAAGTTTCTAAAAAATGATAATATTCTCAAAAAAACAGATTTTAACACATTTAAATTGTAATAATCAATATTATACACTCAGACAAAACAAATCACTGCGGTACATTTTACAATATGTAGTCATATGCCTCCTTTATATGGTGTATTTTTATTTTTTTTGTTATATTATATCATTTAAACACAATCTAAACGAAATAACGTTTGTTCATGCGACCAAACTTAGAATCATGTTTAATTTCGCTTAGTATTTTGAACTTTATTATCATATGGTGAACAGCGTATTTTTCTTTTTTCATTCGCTTCAATTTGTTGTGTGGTATAAAATTCACACTGCGAGAAAGGTAATTCATTTCGTGTAGGTACAATAGAAACAAGAAGTACTGTACTTTTCATTTCAAAGTATCACATATATAAAAAAAAAAATACGCTACATATATATACACACATAGCTATATTTTACACACGCCATCGGGGTCTTGTTTTAAATACCCAATGAAACTACTGCAGGTTTTCAACGGTGTGTTTCTCCGTGCACAATTTCAGTTATCACACCCCGGACCGGTGAATGTACCCAAATCTCCATAGTCGGTATAATTCGTTTCTCGGGTATTGCCGTTAAAGTGAGTAAAAGTTATCATAAAAAAAAAAAAAAAAAAATGACTAAAACCGTAAAGAAAATCGGAACAATGGTAACATAAGAAGTTCGAACCAATCGAATCATGTACACTTAGGTATTGAAATTTTATATTTTATTTATTTTATATGTTTAATGGTATCATATTCTTTTTATATCTGTTTTTGAGAGAATTCTGAGTAAAACTAGAGTTGAAACCTGATGATTTTAAATTCCGAGTGGAGCGAGAAAACCGCCTAATATTTTATCACGTACTATTCTAATAGACTAGGTTATTATTAAAGATATTAATTTAAAAATGCACATATACATTAATACATTATATGTGTGAAGGCATTTTCATAATATTATCTTTAATGATATATTTCTTTATAGGTAATAATAAAAAAAAAAAAATACCAGAGAATCAGAAAAATCCATAAGCATTAGAAATCGGTATTTCAACGAATTTCAATTATATACTGTATTAGCTGTTATTTTATTATGTTATTCTATAGAGTATAGATGTTGATCGTAGCAACTCGAAACGTTTATTGAGTATATTTATAAATTACATTTAACTTCAGATATTTCGTAATATTCGAAAATTATTATTTTTTCTAACATTCATCTATCTCAGTATTTCTCTTGACCGTCTCTTTGATCCGTCTTTTCGATCTTTTTTGATCCGTTTTTTGTAAATTAACTTGTGCGAGTTATATACGTTTTTAAATTAATATAATGTAACAATATACCACTAACATATAATTTCAATCTAATATCTCTGAGCGTTTATGTTTCGACGGATTTGGGAAATCTACACAGAAACGATACGTAGGAACTTTGTGCTGTGATAAGCTGTACTTGCCGTAATAAGTTTTTTGAATCGTTTAGCTGAAAAAATATCTAAATCATTATAATATGTAACATCAGATATCTGCAGTATGCGGCGACTTTTATCATTTTTCGTTCTACAACTGTTTTCCTAAAATAATAACCAAACCGTTTTCCCGGTTTTGAAAATATCCACACGCGTGCTCATTAATTACATACATTTTTCGACATTTTCAAATGTATATATTATATAAAATGTATAATGAAAGAAATCAAAAAACTGCCCGATTGAATGCACGCGGATCTCGGGTGAACGTGTATGTAAATATAATTGACAGACGGTAATACGTTCGTGCCAAACGCGCGTTTTGTGTTCGGATACCGGCAATAATGTAAAAATGTTTTTGTCGGTGCGGGATTTTATGCACTAATCACTGGCGTTCAAATAATGCCATCGATACATTAACGTTTTACCGAATCATGTCCGCGACCAAAATATCGCGACAAGTTAAATTTTATTTTTTGTCACTCGCATTGGTTTTCTGTCAAAAACTACGGACGAGGGTTCCAACATTATATCGGACACGAGTGGAAAAAATATTATAATCCACGAAACGTCGGTTTTTATTAACAAACACAAAAAAAAAAAAAAAAACCGATACATCCACATCGCAACTCCCGTGTCGAGTCGGGAAAAATGTAAATATGTATATTTATGTGCGTTCGACGCGTATGCTATTACGTGTATATTACGTATACACCGTAGCGAATAGTATATAATACACTATTGGATTCAAAACTTTGAGATTAAGTACAGATAATGGATACTATAAAGTCGAAAGTCGTGAACTATAGTCATATAATATATAGACGTATAGTTGATGTCGATTATTATTATCTTAGGGCGAGTGTGTTATAATGGTTTGGACAGATTTGGTACATAAGTTAAGTTAGTGTATCACGTAGCACAAACTATATTATAATTTATATAATTAATATAATAATAACAAAACAGAAATTCTTTTAATATATGTTTATTTATTTGACAAAAAAAAACAAAAAGTAAAAAAAAAAAACCAGTCTCTTTATGGTAATATTAAAATATTACAAAAATATTAACACGAAAAGAATACAATTATAATTATGAGTGAAGAATTAATAATCATTCGGACAACATAAGAAAAACGGATAACGAAAAAAGGTCACGTGAAGACAAAATCTGCTAAAATCAGTGTTTTTCAGCGACGATCGTCGTACCATCAGCAGAAGCTTCACGATACATCGCCGTCTCTAACACAGATCTTTTATGATTAAAATGAATTAAATTAAAATATGATCAATCGGGTGTCCTGACTGGATTATTGCTTATTGATTCCTGAATAGAATGTGTTGGCAGAAGAGTAAACGGGTGATAACCCAGTGATAAGATGACCGTAATGTCAATAATTATTACTATTATATAGGCCATTATACATATATTAATTCGAATTCAAAATGTCGTTCGGTTTACATTATTTAGTTAGGCTATTAACTCGAAAGCGATGCAGTATATTACGTTGATTATTTCTTGTATAGTCCACACGGACTGCAAAAATCGTTTTAAGGTGTTAAAAAATCACTATCTGCTCATGTAAATCACATATCCATTGTACTTGCAATGGTATATAGAAACGATGATGATCCGTTGAGGACTCGGTCCAAGTGACTCGAAAAAATCGGAATTTTATTTTGTTTTGTCATATTGTTTTCGAACATTTGCAACGATAACTTGACAGTACACGCCATTCACGCCAGTTTCGGGTACGCTTCACTGTAGCACGACGGTTTCAAATATGATTTTCGAGTGCCGGAGTCTACTGTGCGTATCGTTAAAGTTAAAATAATAAATATAGCTAGTTGGTCATAATTTAAATAATAATAAAAAAAAAAAAAAAAATCATTATTCTCCTATTCGGGTATCAAACTCGTCGTATACTAATACAATGATAAGTCCGATGTGAACACTGTCGCTAGATTAAAGCGAATGGTTATTAATTACATACATAACTTTTTGAAATTAAAGACAAATATTTCATAACCGTCCTCGTTTCCGATTCGACGAATTAATTGTCGTTCCGTGTTATGGAGTAGTATTATATTACAAACAGTCCTGTTGCGAAAGAATAAGTCATGACATTTTAGCGGACAGTAATAACTCGTTCGTCGCACAAACAGCCACGGTCTGCGTGCTCGAATGGGTTGCAAAACAGCTGTGCACGATAAATATAGACGAAGTTTAGTATTATTATAAAATAATTATAATACATGCACTCATGTGTATTCTTCTCAGACCGACAAACCATTCGATGTATTAATATAATACATAATTATTATATATTTACAGTGGTGGATTAAAATCGACCGTAGCCCTAGGCAAACCTTTTTACATAGTGTTTATGTCTAAAAGTGTTTAGATTTATTTAATTATTTTAATTCACAACTTTTTTCTTGCTTTTTTAGAGCCGAAGTCATTTATTACATCATTTAAATCAATGGCATTTAATAATTCATTTTAAATATTCAATAGAGCTAAAGCGTTTAACCTTACCTCAGGAATAGTAGATCGTAAGTAATTTTTTATCCGTTTTAAGACTGAAAATGACCGTTCTCTAGTACAATTTGCTACAGCTGAACCAAGAAACATTCTCAGGACTATATTTAGATTTGGAAAAACATTATCAAGCTCTTTACTTTTAATGTAAGATGACATTGTAAATGTCACTGAATTTTCAACCTATGTAAACAATTTTTCTTATATTTTCATTAATTCTTTAAAATAAAGACACTCATCTAACAAAACATCTGTGCTTTGAATATCTGCCGGAAATTCTTTAGCAATAGATTGACAACTTTTTTTGATAGTTTCAACTGAATCTGTTTGATTTAATATGGGGACACATCTAAAAATATTTAGAATATCTGAGTAAGCTTCAGATCTAATTTTTAATTGAGTTGTTAAGGTATCAATAATGATATAAAATGTATTTATTTTAATACACTTGATTAATCACAAAACATAAATATATGAATAATTATTAAAATTTAGAAAATTATAATATTATAATACACATTACACATTATCGATTATCATATTAAATTATAAGTGATAAACACTCA
The DNA here is from genome assembly GCA_025469195.1 of Chaitophorus viminalis. Lineage (NCBI taxonomy): Eukaryota > Metazoa > Arthropoda > Insecta > Hemiptera > Aphididae > Chaitophorus > Chaitophorus viminalis. Next base: position 17,857 of record JAIPRK010001020.1, read on the forward strand.
TCAATTACAATCATGAATTACTATAATAGTAGTAATTCATGATAACAATAAAGACCGTGGTACCAATGGTACCTACAACTATGATAATTATCAATTATCATGAACAGTATCAATTATCAAAATAGCTGCGCTGCAACTGCAATCTGCAGACATAATCAAAAACCATATTTAAGAGTAGTAGGTAAGATTTTAGACATTCGCTGATTCGCCACAAACGCCCGGTTAAACAGATTAAGTTCTACTATAAAAAAAAAAATAGCCCCCTCTGACAGCCACTTTTATCTAGCCCTAAGCACGTGGCTACCCTACCTATACGTTAATCCGGCACTGTATATTTATTTTGTCGTTGTCGTTGTTGTAAAGGGGGTTTCAAGCCATGATTTTCTGTGTCTGTTTATCGCACGCACAAAATAGGAATTTAGACGTTTTCTACAAATCAACATACCGATCATCAATTAATTATGGTAAAAATTTTGAAAACTAATTTGAATTTGTCATGAAGTCTTTTTTAGATTTATTTTTTCACATTTTTTAAATCTTGTACTTGACATACACAAAAGTTAACTTTTGTTGATTTTAATTTTTTCAATTTTGTTTGATTCTTTTTTTTGAAATTTTTTGTGTAAAAATCAAAAAAGTGGGAAACTTGATCCAAAATAGACTTAGCGGCGAATTGAAATCAGTTTTCAAAATTCTTAAAGCATTAAATGATCGATTGGTACGTTGGAAATAAAAAACGTCTAAAAACCTATGTTGTACGTGTGATAGACAGAAACAAAATATCATGGCTTACAATTCCCTTAACCTTAATGCATCAAGGTAAAGTCAGTAAAGATGACGATGTAATGTTTGATTCTACACCCAGATATATAAATGTATAAATATCAAGTTTAATCAACATTGTATCTAAATAGATAACGGAATTCGATTCGATTTCGGTGGAGTTAAAAAGTAAACACATTATAAAGTATAGTTATTTCATATTATGTAACGTATATATTATCAAAGCGAGTAAGATCCCGCAAAACCATTCTAAACCAGTTTAGAAAATGTTTATTCACATTTCGTCGATCAAATAAGTTTATAGTACTATTATTTTGTCAAGACTAAAGAGACGATCCAGTCCATAAGAACTTGCGAGGCTATCGAGGCTTGTGTTGTGCAGCAGACCCATTTGCCACCCCTTATATATCCTCTATTGTTTTGCACGTAAATTAATTCGTATGTTATATTATGCATTTATGCCATATAAACTGTAGCTACGTAGCGCGCAATCGGAATACCGTGGTTGTACGCCATTTGATTAACACGACCGCGACGATAAACACGAAGTATTGTTTTGTATACGACGGCTTCATATATTATCATTATGCAGCGTACCCCTTTATGCCTAATGTATAATATGCACTTGGTCAGCTATTGCGATTAGTTAACCACGTGCCGAGACCCAATGATGTTATCACGATATTGATTAGTCGACGACAACGATGACGTATTCACAGTGAAAAAAACTCTATACAACGTAAACATTACGTAATAATGGTTGGTTTGTTTTATTATAACTCCAGACACTTCTTTCTGGGCCGCCCGACATTTCGATGTCAGGATTACCGATGAATATTTTTATTAAACAAAAAAGTAACAGGATACCATATATTATACACTTATTATACGCATATTATATGAATTTATTTAAAATTTTAAAATGAATAGTATGAAATAAAATTAATAAAAAGATATACAGCTTTACTAAAATATTTTTAAAATATAAACTCTAATTTTCTTTTTTCATTGACGCAAACTCGGCAAACGGGTTTATCTATGAATTTTCCACTTATTTCTCTCTTAATAGATAAAAAAAGTTAAATAATTTAATATTGTCTAGAAATTGTCATCGTTGATCTAAAAAATAAAAACACTCAAAATAAAATAAGTTTGAATGAAAAAAAACCGTGTCATCGGCCGATTAAACCATCGGGATTTTTTAAAACTGTATTTACAATGTATTAATATTATTATTTTAAATACGTTTTTATATAATATTATAATTATAATATGACTAGTGACTACACATTTAATACGACATGAAACATTTATTTTTGGAGAAAAGTGGGTAGGCATAGGCCCACCCCTACCAGGCCTACCCACTGACTACACCACTGCAGTATAACCCATTAGTCAATTCATTATCTATATTCTATATCGTAGTCGCTCTCAATAATTAAACAATAATTTACGTTTCATAATATAAATTATAATTTACGTATTATCGTAGTATTATAAATTATAAAAATAATCTGAATAAATGCATAAGCATTTTTCTCAGCCAACATGGCTATATATACAATATCTTACAACTGATGGACCAAAGTGTTATACAAAGTTTGAAAGAAAATATTGATGGAAATCATCGAATCGGATGGCAATTTTCTATCAATATGGTTGATGAGGTGAAATTCCTAAATGAAGCTAAGTTTTATGAAGATGATCCAAAGTTATCTAAAAACATGGGACAAATTCATAGAAAAATACAAAAAAATAAATATTGGCAGAGTAAATAAGCCCAAACAAAAAGAATTATTTTAAATAATTGTATAATTATATAATAAAATATAATACGTAAATATTATATTATGCGAAAATAATGATAATATGTATGATAAATAATGATACATAAATCATTAAAATTTTGTTTTTTTAACCATTTCTACTATACGAAAACTCTCTATGACAAAAAAAATCTCTAGGTCCTTTCAGATTCGTTATAAAGAGTTTTCACTGTATTATTATTTTTGTCGTCGGATTTCTCTGCTTCGACATGCTGTTTGCATGCGTGTACGACAGTACTATACGTCATTATTAAAATAGGTACCTATGCATAAATAATAGTACCTAATCGGAACTGCGCAACGATGAGAAGTTTTGATTTGATAAGATATTTTTTTTATTTTCCGATAATGATTATTTGCCTGCTGTGAGATACTGTAAACGCATCTAGAGTCTATATATTATATTTTAATTATAATAGACGAGTCGAAGGAAAATGAATTAGTAAATTGTCCGATATTATGAATTCGAATAATTATCGTACGACAGCAGTGGCGGTGCGTATAAGGCGATGAATGAGGTAAAAGTATAAAAATACCTAATAATTAAAACGCCGCCAAGACGATGGCGACTGCAATAAGTAACGAGACTTTTTATCGAAGGACTTTTTTTTCTCTTTAGCAAATGGCAGGATAAAATAAGCCATATTTTGATTAGGAAAGTTTAACGTATTTTTAAGAAACACGATATTGATTCGTTTCGCAGATTGAATTAGTTTTTTCCCTCGTGGCACAACATTAATACGCGTGCGTACATCTGTGTAATTGTTTTCGAACCATATTATATTCAGTGTCCTTTTGAATTACATACTTCATGAGTTTTTTTAATTTTAAAAAAAATATCGTTTTCTTTATTAAATAAACGTTTTTCTATTTTTATTTTCTTTAACAATAAAACATAAATTATTGTCAAAATTAAATATGCTTACGTAGATACTTATGTACTCCAAGATACAATTGCTTTTTAATCATTACACATTCATTCCCGGTAAATCAATATTGTGAATAGATCACATTTTTATATTTTTTATAAATAAATTCCTAACACATAATTTACTACACTTAGATAAAGAGTAAGAATAAAAATGCAATTAAAATATATAAAACGTTAAGTCAGTAAGTACGATTTTCATAAAAAATAGAAATAAAAAATCCGTCAATAATTGATTCGATAACATTGCAATTACTTTTAAAATTAAATTTCTGAAATGAAATATGAATATGGATATTCCGGGGAAACTATTTTATGTCCTAAAGTATGTGTATGCACTCGTGTTTGAAAGATTGACGTGAAAAAACTTCAGAACGAACAACTACATGACGTGTAATGTAACGAAATAACGTGTGAAACATGATAGTGTTAATAGTAATATTGTTATAATGGTATTTTATGCAGTGGTAAACTACAGGTACGTAATAATATTAATACTATACAAGGCTTGTGAAGCACAAGAAAATTAAATTTTAATTAATTCACAACGGAGAGTGTTCCGACCAATTTCCTAACCGAAAAGGTCACCGACGTCAGACATTAACGGCATGATCAAATTAATTATTCATACGTACATGCAGATCAATATAAGTAAGCGTAGATAATTGACCCTTTCGTTACCGAATTTTGGTTTTGGGAAAATAATAAAAATATTTTATTGTTTAATTGTTATTTTCCATGTAAAGAAATTGTCCCGAAAATGTTTTGGCGTAATTATACCTATTTGCAAGGAATTCGCAATGTACATTCTTATTCACACATTGGGACTCCACGGCAAAATAGGATAGAAGTAGCACATTTATATCGAACACTGCGTAATAGAGTTTTTGTTAGTTGCATACAAGTATATTATCTATAAATTAATTTTGCTTTGAATTAATAATTGTGATCTATTGAGTGTATGAATTAATCGATTTTATTATCCGTTATGAACTCGACGAATGCTGTGAAACCAATTAAATATAAACAAAAATCAATATTTTCGGCACAAAATATATTCATATTCTAAATATTAATATGCACATTCACATTCAGGACCTGAACTGGTAAACCCATGTTTATCTTTATTTTTGTAATAAACATTTAAATAAAAAACAAAACAAAAAAATATCCATTAATACAAATTAATTGTAATGCTATAAAAATATTTTCAGTCGTACAGGTAACTTTTATTATCAAATAGCGAAAATAAGTCTAGACTGAAAAAAAAATAAAACATAACTTTTGTATGTTGAAACTAGGAATACATCATAATTATATACACGTAAATTATATTTATTTCGTATAATATTCGTAAAAACTATTCATTTTTTTGTAAACAAACGTAGGTAGGTACGTCATCAAACGTCGAATGACTTATATTAATCGAGTGATATTGCTTGGTGTAAGTCCTCGGTAAGTTTTAGTGAGCCAGCCGTCGGCGAGTCTGAACGCACTTACGTACATAAATATACATTATATATCTTATAAATGATCCGATACTGTACGTAGGAGGAATGTAGGATAACCAAACTGGCGATAAAACCTCAATAAGTATACAATATGTTGGTAGTTGATGAAAACAATGCTGAAGTTTCTGCGTTGTCAATGATAAATTATCATAAACACTCGGACAGGGGCAAAAATGTATGGAAAAATAATTAAAATTCGTACAGACAACTGGCCCATGTTCATATCGTAATATTTTCCCTTAGCAGTTTTCATATTGAGTTTCATTATAATGGTACTTATAACACTACTGTGTAAATCGTTTGATGTTTTACTCTGAATCTACTCATGATTACCAACTTTTAAAGAAATCTCAAAAACACGTCGCGTACTGCAATATTATCATTTTACAATTCAGTCTTTTATTAGAGATACTTCATGAGATATAACGGTCTCATAATCGTTTGAAATCGAGTGCAGTAACTTTTAGATGTTTGCAGAACGAACCACGGATTCCCGAACCCGGCGAATAAGTGCAGATATACATCCAAAGTTGATTTATTAAATGTAATTAATTATAAAAACTTTGCGAGTCATTAGATAAGTACAACACGCATGATTATTTGGGACACGACGACACAGTGTATATTTTCATTAAGTTAAACTTCTGCGGATATTAAAGTGAAAACATTTCGAAACGAAAACATATTAAATTCTTTACTAGAGATCTATATAGATTTACAATAATCGCAGTGTACATACACTTACATACGGTTACGAGGTAAAAACATTCCAAGGTTAGGTGGAGGTACCTAGTGTTCAATTAAAAGTTTGCTTCCTCGGGTTCGCTATTGGATGTATTAAATCCAAAAAATAAAATACCGACGCGCACTTTATAGTTTATATTGTTCGAAAAAAAAAAAATTTAAAAAAAAACGTTTGTATGTATAAATGCGTTTGTATGTATACATATTTTATACCCGAGTATTCGTGAAGACTAAAACGACCTACGTCGACCCCGCCGATACGTCATTAGCCGTTACAAACATATCGTACGAGTACAACAACTACGACACAACGGTTCTCCGAATAAATTACAATCTTTTACCATCACGTCACGCCTATGCGTCGCGTCGTCGGATCTCTGTACCCGATTCTGCACCGATTCTGCTACATTATAACGTAGCGCCCGTAGTATGTGTTTTTCTCCGATTGAATTTTACTTTGTCCCAAAAAAAAAAAAAAAACATTAATATATTGTTCCTCGCACCCGTCACACCGTCACTACAAGAACGTAAACTCGATCGGTGCATGAAATAATAATATATATAGGTACACCAGACAGTCGAGACGGTTTAATTTTTATCGGGTTTCGGTTAACTGGTTAAAATCGGATTTTATAGTATTGTATTAATGTTTTCTCGCGTTACGTCCGCGGGTCCGTGTGCGTTTCGCTTTCGGATTTCACATAAAATGAACACGGAATGAATGACGATTGATTATAAAAACCATAAACTAAAACGGGAACGCAATGAGCACTAGAATATACATACGGCACACAATTCGTTTTTCGAAGTAATTTAAAAACATATTTTTGACTATTTAACATATTTTTATAATCTATGAACTGCTTCATTGCGCGCATCGCATACTCGTTGACGCCGCCGATGCCGGAAACTTTAAAAGCGCTCGTTGTTATAAAAATGCCTTCGATTACCGGAGACGTTCGTTAATAAAGATTTCGTTGCACAGATCATTATAAATGTATTTAGCCATCTTGCAATCGATCGTGAAAATATAATATATTATGTTGTTCTTAGGTATTCGAATACATTTCAACTACACAGTTATTCTTAACTCGCCGGCGTACACAGTTTTTACGTTTTCGGCTTTTCGCAGTTAAATCATATCGAGGAAAATAAGTTTTTCTCAACAAAGGGCATTGTTGTACTATTCAATTTGGTATCAAACACAATTGAAAACTCGTATAAAAATTAATTTATGTGACAGCTATAAAGCTATATAGGGTAAGGTATATAGAGCTACATTAATAATACCGTTTTAATACACTTTTCGTGTCGTTATTATATTAGTATTTTTGAACTGTGGATTTGAACTCGTTGAAATACAAAACTGCTTCAAAGTTAATTAATCGAACGATATTATAAATGTTTTGTGTAATATAATTGTTTTTGTGTTCATTAAAATAATAGAAGAAAAATATGTTGTGAATGAGCAATTTCAAACGCAATCAAGCCGTCCGCCAACATTGATTCTCAAAAATATTTAATATAGGTTTCGAAAAATGTAATACGATATAACCCATGAATTTTCAAAATAAATCTTGAGAGCATACACCGTATACCCTATGGCCTATGGAAACACCACTGATTATAAGCCATTATCTGCTGATTTTGTCTATCATACGCACAACATAGTAATTTAGACGTTTTATATTTCCAACGTACCGACCAAATTGCAATAAGAATTTTGAAAACTGATTTGAATTTGTTGTGAGGTCTTCTATAGATTAACTTTTGTTGATTTTTATGTTTCCGATTTTCTTAATTATATTTCGTGACATTTTGGAGGAAAAAATCAAAAAAGTGGAAAAGTTGATCTAAAGTAGACTTAGCAATGAATTTAAATCAGTTTTCAAAATTCTTATCACATTATATTGGTACGTTGGAAATATAAAACGTCTAAATTTCTATGTTGTACGTGTGATAGAAAAAGACAAAAACCATGGCTTACTTACAATCCCCTTAAACGATGCTTTCCCCCGTATAGTTTGTCATTCGCAGTAAACCGTCCGAGTGTACAATACAATATGACGTATATATATAATAATAATATAATAATATAGTATAATATTTATGCCGAATGCAGTTTAAAAAGATTGTTATATTGTATACTTATTTTCACGCAATTATTATACTTAGCTTAACCCTCTGAAAATAACCGCAATGTGTTTGTATGAACTTTTTCCGTTGTTAAAACAATTCACAAGTACCTACTATGGAGTAAAAAGTAAATACTTGTGTGCAGTTGAACACGATTATTTCTATTCACGGCGTTTTTTCGTTTCGAGGGACCGGAGAGGGAAAAGTCGTTGGACTATTATTTTAGCGTTAACCCATCGGACCGTAGGAAGGTAAGCGCAAGGTAAATATATACCCGTTTAATATAATAATTCTCCTATAATATGTGTATAACTATATCATTCCATGCCACCAGAGTATAAATGACCGGTGGTAACAACGGCAGCAGATCGCATACATATATATATAAACTACAAGTTCGACCATGTCGTCGCATAATATTATTATGCATTACATAATAATTACGGAACGGTTGGAATGGTCAAAACTTCATTTTTACCAAACGGTGTTTTATTTACTATTTGCATACAAGCGTATATAGTCTAGAATATCCTGGTAACTGCATAATGATGCAAGTAATGTATAAAATAAATTGCGGTATGATAAAATATTTCCGGATAAAATAATTATATACGGTTGCAATACTTATGAATAATAAGGCTATACCTACTTATAAAAATGTTCATAATCTACTATCAATTTGATATTTTAGATTTCGAACGGAGTAATGGGATCTATTGATTTTACCATGATGTGTTTTTATTTTTTTTTTTTTTTTGTGTCCGGCGGCACCTTTTTTGGCAGTAAAAATGCTTCGATATTTTTAAACAGCAACTTTTCTGAAAGGAAAGTGATATGAAGATGGTACTTGGGCAAGTCAAAAATCAAACTTTTTCAATACTTTTTAAAAGCGTCGAAAAAAAACTGGACATTTTACGCAAATCCACGTTTTGACAAATTACATTTTTTTAAAATGCTCTAACTCAAAAACGAAAAATTGCAAACACTTGAAATTTTCACCAAATTTTTATATTGACTTTTTCTATACATAGTTAAGTTTTCAAAGTATTTTGAAATATTTTGACTTATTTATAAGCAATTTAGATTTTCGATTTTTGTAAGTTTTTTATTTTGAAATACCAATAAAAAAAATTTATAAAATGTTTTCTATCTATACTTTAGGTTTTAAATTTTAACGCTGGGTTATTCATTAGTTACTCTTCAAATAATTATAAAAAAATGTCTACAAGACTTTAAAAAAAAAATTGTATGATTGTTTAAAATTTAAATTTTTACGAAATTGTATACTATTGCATTATACCTATTTCAATTTAAATATAACACACTATATTATAATATACCTATTTTAGACCAACATTATGTGATCTCCGTTCAGAATTGTTATTCGTATACAATTATACCTATTATCGCATTCAAATTTAACAAATCTATTGTAATAAACGAGGTGCACTCTATCCCCAACTGTACAGCAGAGCAAGGCCCATCTGGTTCTTTTTTTTATTAAAATGTTTGGCGAGTGTTACTGCTGAGTATTATCTCCTTTTGTTATCTGCGTGTAATACATACATATTTGTGACTATATAATATTATATACTCTATTACGGATCGTTTATTTTTCCTATAAAAGTTAAACAAAACACTTATAATACAACGTATAAGTATTGTATTCCCCTACCTCCTTCAGACCACTATATTGATTTTAACGCTAACTATACGACTACTACGCAGCATAAGCGCACATAGGGGGGGGGGTGCTTGGGGGTGCTTAGCATCTCCAGGTTTAAAATTAGCAACCCCAGTTTCCTGTAAAATTTATTTCAGTATTTCACCAATAATTTGTAAATTATTATGGTTTATTGAGTTTGACATTTTTTTTTTCCATTATAAATAAACAATATTATTATAGTTCACGAATTCACACTATTATATGATTGCACGTTTCTCTGTTTAAGTTTTCGTCTAAACATTAAACAATAAACAGCAATTTTTGTTCTTCAACATGTGAACGCTCTTTCTCAGCTATGCGTATATTTAAAAACTGGTTACGCACCAGTATGGGCCAAGAAAGATTTACTAAACTATCTACGCTTAGCATCGAGAGACACCTTATCAATAAAATAGAGGGGGAAATTATACTGCAAAACTTTGCAATATTAAACAGAAAATTAAATCTTGTTTAACGTTAATAATTAATGTTTACATATTATTATAACATAATATTATTACTTTTAAAATATTTGTTTTTATTTTCAGTAAAATTTTATAATTATCGCGATTCACAATGCAGTTATTATAGTATTAGGGAGTGTGGGGGGCAAAGTTCCTCACGGATCTATGTACCATAAATTATTCCAGCATCCCCTAAATTCACACCCTATGTGCGCTTATGCTACGCAGTTTAAATCGTCATGGAAAAAAACTGTTCGACGATACCGATATTTGTATATTATTGTAATAGCCACCATCAAAAGGTCGTTTTATAATAAAACGGTATTAGATATTTTTGTTTTACTACTATCGAGAGCCTCAATGGCGTATATATTGTTTAAACAATTATTATTTTTGTTATTGTATTGCGTTGATACAATATTATTGTACTCCATCAACACTTCTCGTCGTACATATTATTACGACAAGTGTCTCCGGGTGTGTGGCTTCGACGTGGAGCGTTTGCGGTTTACGTACATGCAGCAGCAACGACTACATCTGTACGACCGAATTGTAACAACGCTGCAATAATAGCTTTACAGTGTTCCAGAAGTAAGTGGCCAAATCATAAATCAATATAATATTATGTTTAAATGTGAAATTTTTACAACGAGGAATAATAAAATATTCTAATCAAATGGCATACAATTTTTAATATTAAGAAATAAAAAAAACTATTAAATATAGTTCTTTTTTTCATTTTTAAGGTAATACAAACTAAGTTTTTGATTTTGTGAGAACAATATAGTTGTATGTGAAACTATATCGAATAAAACGTTTTTTTTTTTTTACAAGACGATATGTAAATAATTATGATTATTGATGGATTTTTCGGCATATAGATAAAATCGTTAAAGTTTAGATTTAAAATAATATTTTTACTCTATATTAATATTAACTAAAAAAAGACAATTTAATACTTATAACAATGAAAGAAATTTATCATATTTGTTTATGAATATTTGAATATTCGAAGTGATTTTTTTGATTATTCCATTATTTTGCAATATAAAAGTTTATAGACTCGAGAATTTTTAACATTTTCTTGCAATTCAGATGGTATAATATTTAAAATATTTTTTTTTAACTTTACTACGGAGACGAGGTAAAAAATTCCACGTTCAAATCAAGATTAAAAGCACGCGATACGTGTTTTACTGACATACCTCACATAATTATTACTATTAAAAAATTGTAAATCCATTTCGCTTGATTGATTTTCATTAATTTTTAATAAATATTTTAAAATAGTTTTAAATAGTTGGATCGAAAAAGCTCCAAAATATATTTTTTATAAATTTAAAAAATACTATAAATTAGATATTTATTTTTTTTAGAACTGTTGAACCTCTGAATCGTATTGTTGAAAACTTATACAATTCAATTAAATTTTTCTAATCGCAGATAACTGCAATAAAAACGGCATTTTAATGTATTGTATTCTATGGAGATACATATGCACTGAAAATGGAATTATACAGTTCCACGTCCCTTAGATTTAATCGCGCCACCGTCACTATTATTATATTATATCATACGCACTGAGTTTAACAAAATATATGGTAAAATTTAAACGTGTTCCCGTCATCCGACTTACCGACTGTATAGGTTCTATGGGTCCTCGAGTTCAACAATAACTCAATTGTTATGTGAAATTGTTGAACCTGTAGGTTTTTATTTTTAAATTAATTTTATATAAAATCGAAAACGAAGCACAAAACAGTTTATTTTATTAAATTAAAAAGGAATATATAGATATACAATCTGTATTATGCTATACAACAAGTAATATGGGGATCATTATTTACAAAACTGGACGGCTTGATAGAAGGGGGTGTCCAAACAACACTACTTCAATTATAGACTTTTAATATATATATTTTTTTTCTTTATTGGTTGAGGAGGTCCCTGGGCCAACTTCGCTTTATAGACGACGTGGTGGGTTATCGGGAGCACATAACGTTATGTGAAAAAAATAAAAATAACAACGAATCAAGATCTTTTTTTTTAAAAAAAACCTTTACTTTGCCAAACGATTTTTCAAAGTTTTATCGATAACGGTCGCAGTCAAACATAAAATGACGCTGTGCCTAAACAAATATTGTCTCAGAGAACAACCCGTAACGCCTCTATAGTCTTGTAAGGTCTTGGCGCATGACGATGGCGTCTTACAATAATATATTTTTGTAAGCAACTTTTGTTATTTATTTACTTTGACTGCGCGTAGCATATACATTATTATGCTTTCCCATCAGAAATGTCGTATTGATTTTAATTGTTATTATGTGCATATTATTATGTATACGACGAGTACATATATAATAATTAGCATTTATTAGTGTCGTTCAGGGACACGTCGTAGTGAATCACAGCTACATATACAAATGTGCCGCACTCAATCGAATGTGTGTATTTACATAGTCAATCCTATCACGGGATTGCGCCAATCGAACCGCGCACAACACAAAGACGTACTTAATTAAATCAGTATTTGATTATTATAATATTTCAGTGCGATTAAAGTGCACGCGCAAAACGCAATGCAAAGTACGTACGTACGTACGTGTGTGTGTACAAAATTATAGTCACTATATAACTGGCCAGTATTTGGGTACAACAAAGAATCGGTTAAGCATTTAGAAGTTTTTTGTAAGTCAATCTCGTGTGTACTTTTGCTCCACTCTAACCAATGACCAGGGACGCCAATCCGTGGACTCCAAAGTCCAAATCCTTTCTTGAACTAAAATGCATATAGGTGCTGGCAGGTCAACCGGCTGTAACGTTAACACATCTTGCATATAAGCGAATTCGTTTGTATATTTTTTTACGTTCTGTTGGCATATTACAGGCCGTTTCGTAGTTCGTCTATATATTCGTTAATCGATCACCGTGGTGACTACGATATTCAGGAATGTCTCGGGGCAGTGGCACACACAGAGAGGGTTAAGGATTCAACCCTCAAATAGCTTCCTTTTTTAAATAACTTATAACAACGTTTTACATTTATCAGCATACTGGGGTCATGGCTTTTACGACATAATATATATATATAACAAAATAGATATGATAGTCTATAATGTCATGATACTATGAATTATTTAAATATGGGTATTGAATTTATAAATGAAAAAGTTTATCAATTATATGATATCTATATTACTTATTAAGTATTTAATACTTATATACTATTTAATTGTTTACTATATTTCTTGCTTCTGCATAGAATTCTACGAAATTCCTCTTTTTTGAAAATTATTATATGCTCAACCCCGAAAAAGAATCCTATGAGCCCTACTGTCTCGGGGAGCTGTGCGACGTTACGTATGCGAATCTCAGAAAACATTATAACTAAGACTCGCATAATTTCAATGCATTTGTATCTTTTTTCTTGTTTTTGATTTGTCTTACATGATGTTTTCCAAACTACAAATATGATTCAACATTTCTTTAAGGCATTTTTTGACATTTTTAATGCATTTTTTCATTTTTCACCCATTTCTTGAATTATACCTAAAAAATTGACTTCATTGATATATAAGTACTACATGGTATTACGTAATATAAATTGTTTTCAATTTGAACTTAACATCAGGTAATTTAGTTTTAAATTAGACAAGGCTGAAATTTATATTTCACATGTCACGTCATCCAATGTTTTACTCATTTTTTACATTATAATTTAAATCTATTTAATAAATATACATATATTTCGTTATTTTTGGGCACTTATATCTGAGCTCTAATTATAATATCATGTGCGACGGTATATCCGCGGAAAATAGAATCGGCAAAGGTAATCTCTTGCCGACGAAAATAATTTATAAAAATCACAAACAAACAATATAACATGAAGTGCGTGCCGCTCCGTGTAACGATGTGATCGATTATTCAAATTTCAACTCGAACGGAGTACATAATAAATGGTATATACATCTACCTAAATTATGTATTATGTACGCGAGTTTACAATGAATACAAAACACGTTTTACCTATTAGTGCGCTCTGTGTCCCGTGTGTACGGCCCGAGAAAATAAACCACGCGCGCTGCACCATAACATTTTTAATATTACTATACCTACCCCGTTTTTTATAATCATAATTGACCCCTCCTTCGTATTTCATTATTTGAACGTATAATTTGTAATACTATGTCGCGCGTCTATATAATATACGTCTTGCGTATGTCTTAATGTGTTATATACATTGTTCGAGCTCCCTCTTGCACAAATAAATAAAATATTACGCGTCGTCCTCGAAACGAAACGGTTCAACCATATAGGATACTTATTGTTTTCTTGTTTTAAAACAATATAGTATCAGCTACACTATATTATTGTATACATAGGCTCTTGATTTCAACAAATTGTTCGTTATTTGTGTAATAAATTATATATTATTTCATATGACGTAATCATGAGTCGATTAGCCCTCCACCGCGATAAAAAAATAACATTTCAGTTTTCAAGACGATTCGACAAATACAATAACTTTTGTCCAATAAATTATTATTATTATTATTATTAATATTTTTTTTAAATTATTACTATAGTAGTGAGTCACAACAAAATTGTATTAAATTTTTTTTTTTACTTTTCAAACTCTAATTAGAGAATCTATAACATTTTATTTTACCTTAAAAAAAAAATAATCAAAATAACCTTTTTATAAACCTGGTATTTAGAAAAATTATTGTAATTAATTACCTTATAAAAGTTTGATTATTAATTTATTACGAATTTTTAAAATTTTAATTTGATTATTAAATTTATGAAAATTAGATAATACGGTTCTTTCTAAATTAATGGTGAATGTATAATATTATGCAACGAAATGATTTGACACTGAATCCTATTGTCAACTTTTTCATGAATAACTTTAAAAAATCGTAGGAAATTAACGGAGATTTAAGCATCAACATTTTTCTAAAAATTCTTATCATAAAATGGGAATTTTGAGTTCTTTTTTTTTTTAATTATAAAACAAATTTAAAATATTAGACTATTTAGACTTAGAGTTTCGAAAGTAAAAATTAAATTGTGTAATACATTTTGAATATGATATTAGATTTAGTGTTATACAATATAATTTATCAAAAAATGTGAAAAATAATGAATAGAACAAAAGTTGTTGTATTTGTGGAATCATCCTGAAACACCCGCATGGGTGTCTTATGGGTATTTCATAAAATATAACTTTAATGTATACGTACGACCCGAGTCGTACAATTAATTCAACGTAGTTGTGATAGTATTACCATTATTATTTTTATTAATACTAGAAATTATTATTATAATTATTATCAACCCATCGAAGTTGTAACTATGTGCGTGCATGTAAATTATCACGATTTTATACATTAATTAACTTTAGCTTAACCGAATGCAAAAATTATTTTACAATGTTTTCACTTAAATCAAAACGCTAAAAATGTTTTAATTAAATCTCGTGTATACGCACGCCATAATATCGATTATACTTTTTACACGCCTATTTTCAGTCCTAAATAACGTTAATGATCATTATTATTATTCTCAGTACAACAATATAATGTTTCTTCATGTTTCCATTCTTGTGTTTTTCTCATTATAACAAAACCGTGTTCCGGCCATCATATTAAATTCTAATCACGGTTTTGCGAAATTATGCATTTTTTAGTTTCGTCCGAGAATGTATATAATATTATATAGCAAAGGTGGCCAACGCGCGTCTTATTGAAAAATAAACCAAAATTTACTCATTATTATGATTTTAAACATTTTTCGGTATGGAAACAAAACAAAGTATTATACCGACGCTTAATAATTTAATTTGATATATTTATCGGCTATTAGCTATGTTAATTACTTATAGATCGAATAAGGAAAGAATATAAGACAAAGACATTTTGGCTCTTGATATAATTGTATTTATCCATGTGGATCACGAACATATTGTTCATGTTGGTCACCCTTGTTACATAGATGCGCGCATGGACACAATTTTCTGACAGACGATTTTATAAGTTATTGTCCGGTCAATACCTCAAGTGTTACTTGTGGCGACGCCGTCGTCAATTTCTGCATATCCTGGAAACTCGTCAAGTTCTTGAGAATCTTCGCTGATTTTCTCCAACGGCACTGTAATCACCAACGACAAATTTTGCTTTCCAAAAACAATGTCTAATGACATTTTCCGTGATTTCATCCCGTGCTGAATCTTTATATTAACATTATTGACAAGGCGAGCATCTTGTCCGAGAGCTTATAATCTAGAGTTAATTACCTACATGTTAATTATACGTTGTCAAAATCACGGGACTCGTAAAAATGAGCGTATCAAGCGGGAAATAGTCTTGAGCGAGAGAGCGTCTAATAAACAAGTTTAACTGTATATTGTTACATTATTATGGTTTTTTTCAACATAAACAACAGCGGCAAACTGTAACCGTCTTGCGGAAGTATATGTGACTCGCCGCGCAAAAAAATGATTTCGTACGTCGGTGGTGCCAGATGTACACGTCGAACCTCGAACACACAATATTATAATGTAAAATAATTGTTCTGAAAAAATACCGTCCGCACCCGAGCGTCACGCCGCCGGCTATACGTCACGTTTGCTAGACATGGGAAAACGCTATATTGTTTGTTATTCCAAGAAACATACTATCACAAAATATATGCTCGCGCGTGGACCTCGTTCACATTAAGTTCCTGTACGCAGTATGCATATAATATAATATATTTATATGTATTGGTATACATGCTTTTGTATATTATTAAGACTATAGATCGTGTTTGCAGTGGCTGCAAAACGTCAATATTATTTTTTTATAATATATAATCAGTGGATGATTGAATTAGAAGAAAACAAAAGTAAGAACGGACTCTAAGTGTTGTTGAACAGTACAAGCGTTCCGGTGCACATTTAAAAGTAACCAGAAGAAAAACAAAGGGGTAAGCTATAATACGGAGAAAAATTAAGAGTATAGTGAAGCTCAATCTCCCTTACGTCCCCCTCAGTTCAACCACTGAATATATAATACATCGTTACATTATGATAATATACACGTCAACTTTGGATGCAAATAATGGTACGCGCACTATGCTAATACACCGATGCACTATCCGTAGTTTATATAATAATAATAAGTAATAGTATTGTGGATAAAATGCAATAATATGACTTTTCGTCGCGATAACGTTACGCGCGCGTATATAGTTATCCCCGGGGAATGAAAGCGCCAACGAATATAGTATAGAGACACTCGGCGATTATTTACGGTGCGTTATTATAACATTATTATGCAGAAGAAAACCAAATTATATACATATATAATATTATACGCACAAACATATATTTTATACACTTATGTACGTCCTAGCGTGCGCTCAGTAATAGACAATAACTATAAATAACTCGAAAACAGAAGTATGTACTCACGCGCGCGTATTGTATTGTTATATTATAATATGCTATAGCCCTAGCTATATATGTAGGTGTATGAAATATAAATGCTTGTGCGCGCGTAAGTGCGTATGTCAGCTAGTTGTACGTCCGCGCGTTAAACGCTTGACGACGGTTTAGAATATGCTGTCGGGACATTATTCATACTATATTATTATAATTTATCCAATTATCATTATTTATAATATTAATAATATACTTTTGTTTGGGATTTTTTCCACGCACGTGTGGACGAAACTATCAGATGTATACTGTACTATACTACTACTCTGGACGAAACGCTTCGCGGGTGTATGTTATATTATGCACTTAATCTACAGTGTCATCTTTTCGCGAATAATATCGTATTTTCCCGACAGACAATCAACCCGTGATCCGAACAACCTTTTTTTACTCATATTTATTTTGCATACGCCTAGTATTGCATAGTTCTCTCTCTCTCTCTCTCTTTCTCTCTCTTACCTTTTCAGCCCCGAACAGTGGCCTTCTCCATAACAGCCATCGACTGCACAGCCGATGACCGTTAGTGTAAAAGGTTTAGTCACTAGACTCTAGTGGATGGTCTAGCACTATAATGAGTATGCATAGATGTACAGATTTAGACGTAGAATCAATTACGCTGTAGGATATTTTTGTCAATACAAAAAAATACTTTAGATTGTAAGTACTTATATTATATTAACAGTTAGTAGCATTTGAAACCATTTATTTTTATACTTGAAAATTTTAATAGGTGCATTACTATATCATGGAGATAACATTTATCCAATATATTGATAATATAATAATGGATAATCATCGGTCAACTAACACACTTGCGGGTCACCGGGTAAACCGAATGGTGCGCGCACTATACATAAATATAATGTACGAACAGTCGTTTTCGTGAAAAACATTCGATTACATAAGTCCTCCGCACAGACAATAAGGATAAAAGCTATATGATATGCGCACACAAAAGCGTTATGATATATTATTGTTGTATATAGCCGTAAGATGTGCCCCGTTCAGGATACTTTATTATTTTGTTCGATACGATTTTTCTCCCGCGCTTAGTCTTCCGTAATACGAGTACATATTTTGTCCGTCCGTCCGTATATCAGTCTCTTTCTGACCCTCTCTCTCTCTTTTACACACACACACACATACACTCACATACAGTCTTAGCTATAGAGTTTTCCTATTTATCAGTCGGAGTAATACGCGTAATATTCCGCAAATATACCTGCCCGCTGTACAACACGCACGCATACATACGCGTATAAATATGCAAGTGCTTGTGCATACACCTATATCATCGTGCGTGTATTATATAGTACCATATTATTGCGTTTGTATTGCTGTTCATAAATCCAGCGCCGACGCTATAGCAGTGTGTGCACGTGTGACCCGGCCAAACCCGCCGAATGTGTTCGTATTATTATACGCACATCACAAATAATATAAACGCCTGCAGGTAGGTACGTATATAATATAGTGTATATACAGCGTGCGTATAATGATATTATATACTGTATAACATAAACAGCGTGGTGTGCGATATTATAATATTATACGTATACGCGATATAGCGACGGGAACAGCATCATATATACGCGCATCGTCTATTTATATATAATATATATAATATCATATTGTATTTTTTTCATGACAAATACATATAGCTGCTTTACATAATATAAATATAGGTAAACGAATAAAATGTATACAAATACAAACCGATCCCCGAAAAATCGAAGACCATCCGAATGACAAACGATATACATTCATTTACGCATCCGCATACGGGTAGGCCGTACGTATTCGCGCTCGTTATATAACGATGCGCATCATAGCTCGGCGTACATCACGCCGCCGTGACGGGACCCAGTGAGCTGTATGCGCCACTTGTTGGAGTGGGTTTTAACCGATCCATTGCGCGGTTTTTTTTTTTTTTTCGTGCCATTCGCATACTCACATTATAAAACTCAGAGAGCGCCAAAAAAACATGGCCAGAACCCGTGCAGTATTATGCGTAAACGCAGTATATGTAGTGGTGGTGGACAGTGCGTGGAGGTATAAATATATATATATATATATATATATTGGTTTTATATGTGTATCGTCTGTATAATATTGTATAAAGCGAAACGCAAGAGCAGATAACGCTCTGCGAGCGTTTAAATATTCGTAAACGCCGTAAAAAAAGAAAGAAAAAAATGATATAAAAATGAAAAAAAAAATACCGGCTATTTATACGTACAAGATGTAATATTAATAATAATAATAATAATATTTTAACGGTACACATATATGATGATGTATTATTATTATCGTTATTACTATCATTATTATATGGTATATGTTCGATGTGATAAATGCACGTTCCAAGCGATTTCTATGTTGCGTATTTTGTATTTATATTATTACCCATATCGTTTAGACGTTTTACAAACGGACAATTATTCATAAATACTTTTTTACGAATCCCATAAATAAAAACAAAAATACAATATAATATGATAACAATAATATATATAAACGTATATATGTATATAAATGCGCGATGCATCTTCGCCGCGGCTGATTTTTTATACGGTTCGCCATTGTTGTTAAACCGTAACAATATCGCGTAACCAGGTATAATAATATATTATAATATGATATTTATAATATTATTATACAATCTCGTTTATACCTACTGTGAGTGGCCACAACGCGTATAAGCGAAACACATATACATTATCCGAACGGCGTAGACCTCAAATCAGATGCGGCGTATATATTGTATAACACTACGTCAAATGAAAAATTATAGCAAAAAAACGAAAAAATTCAAAACCATCTATCGTGTACAACTTATGAATACATCATAAAAAAAGGTAAATGCGGTTATTGTTAACATTTTTATAACCCTTATTTTTTTTTTTTTTCGATATTTCGTATATTTATCATAATTATATCCGTATATCACTAACGATTCAACCGTAGTTGATATAATAGTTTTAAAAACGAGCCGAGTATTTTAATGTATCATATATACGAGTTCAAGCCCAATTACATGAAATATTTAATACATGGGTACCTAGGATTTGAAAATAGATTTAAACAATAAAATACTTGATTAAATGGAAAAAAACAAAATATAAAAAGAACCGGATGGGCCTCGCTCTGCTGTACAGTTGGGGGTGGAGTGCACCTCATTTATAGGATAGGTCATTATTACAATGGCTTTGTTAAATTTGAATGCAATGATAGGTATCATTGTATACGAATAAAGATTCTGAACGGAGTTAATATGTTGGTCTAAAATGGGTATATAATAATATAGTATTTTATATTTAAATTGAAATATAATGCAATAGTATGCAATTTCGTCAAAATTTAAATTTCAAACGGTCATAAAATTTTTTCCTTTAAGTCCGGTAGAAATTTTTTTAATATATTTTTGAAGAGTAGCTTATGGACAACCTAGTGTTAAAATTTTGAACCTTAAGTATGAACAGAATAAATATTATGAATTTTTATTTACAAAATCACTTGCAAATTATCGTGATGTTGACACATTTTATACAAATTTGAGCTTTATGGGCTTATAAAAAAAATTCAAGTGAAACTATCTCCGATATTTTTTAGTTACGATAATTATAACTTATTATAAATCTTGTATTAAATTTTCAAGAGTTTTCGGTCAGCCAATAAAATTTTATAGATGTTTAAAAAAAAAAATTTTTACAAAAATCAAAAATTTAAATTGTCTATAAATAAGTCAAAATACTTTGAAAACTTAACCATGTATAGAGAACGCCAACGATGGACCACTTAAGAAGTTAGGACAGTCAATAAAACCATTTAATAACTTATAAATAAAATATCAATAAAGCCTAACTTTGCGTTATTCCAGGAGCTCAAGATTTAAGTAAGTAAGTAAAGGATTGTACGATTTATGGGAAGTTCGGGGTATATTTCACTTAAAAGCCAAAAAGCGTAGGAACTTATTTTGGTCTTTCTCAAGACTAGTTATATCCAGTATTATATGGTGACCCTATAACGGAACCGTATTCTAAAATTGAGCGTACTAAGGAACACTAAATTGAAATGAAAGTGTTTTTATCATTGAAGTCAACACAGCTCTTGCATATAAATCCAATTAGTTTTAAGGCTTTATTTTTTATGTGATGATTATGACAATTAAATGTTAACTTTTTGGTTCAAAATATACTCCAAGATCCAATGTCTGTTTTTCTGAATAGAAGTACACCATTAATGTTATAGTAAAAAAAAATATTTCAAACATGAACGGGGGAAAGTCATTACTGGACATGCGTCATTACTCAGTGCGAAGTACGTTACTAAGTTTGTGCAAAAATATCCACTGGTTAGATTTGCACGCGTACATTATTCGTTACACAGCCACACAAAATAAGGGTACGGCGGTGATATCATCGAGGGGTCGTATAAAAGTGGTAACTTGCAATATTATGGCTAAAATATCCATATTATGTTTGCGGTTTTTCGATAACCAAATGAGACACATTCAACATAATATGGTATTCTTGTATGGATAGATATTGATCATGCTAGTTATACGAAATTATTCACTATAATGCTTGAAGTAATTTCGATGATAATAATAGGTAATGGAAATTCATATTATTGTAGTTTTGAATAACACAACAATAATTGGTATAACTGTATAATATAATATAATACGAAACACATTTATTTGTTTAAATTTTATACCAATTTAAAATATAATGGTTTGTTTACTTTAAAATAATTGTTTTTCGTATGACGTCGGTGGTGTGCGCACGGTTTTGTGCACATTTTGGATAATGTTTATAACCCATATCATTATGCTCGGATTACGTGCCACTGCAGGGACATAAAGTGCGGCTTAGACGAGTCGCGCAAGATTTTGGAATCGAATTGCGTGTGTCACGGTAGACGTTATAATATTATTAAAGGATATAGGGTTCTGACGAATTTACGAATCCGAGTTTCAATGTTAAAACTACACCACGAATTCACGAAACTCCTTATGCTGCGTAGCGTTTTTTTTTTTTTTTGTACGTCTCCTGTTAATATTTAATTCTTATTACACATTTCATTGTTAAAAACATCGTGTTACTATACCATAACATGTATTCTCTTTCGTTCCTCGAAATAAAATATTGTTCAGCACATGCGTTTCTGCATTCAGATCATATTGCTTTATTTTGACACCCGTCACCGCTACCATTGAGAATGCAATCTCTCGCACCGTATTCCGGCAAGTGACGTTCGACTCGATGACAAGGTTCGCACGAGCTTATGCAAAATTCCAAACAGCCTACAATTATCTGTGGAACTTGAAAAATTATGCGTTTGCTCCAATGACGTCGGATTTTCATTCAAGAATATTATTTTTTCTAATGCGTTACATCGCTTTTTTCAGTGACCGAAAACGAATCGTTTGTTGCTTTACATTTAAAATACAATTTTCTTTAACAGCGTAAAACACGAATAAAAAATATTAAATACACCTATACGCATAATATGCGTCAGTGGCGTTTATGCAGTTCAATCAATCGATTCGAATTCTCACCGTATATTATCCCAGAAACCCCTGATAAAAGCGTTATATATTATTATTATTTTTTTTTTTTTTGTTAAATATTTACTATGTGCAGAATTTATGAAATCACTTTTGGCACTACACACAAAACCGAGGCAACGGTGGGAGAGAGGCGAGGGAAGGGAGATTGGCGAGATTGGACAATCGTTTCCCCAGCATCCACCAGATTGAACCGATTGTGGTCGTACACAACATGATTTAGTACAGTTATTCTTAAACTGTGGTTCGCGGTCCCCTGGGAATCTATGATTATCCGCGGTTGCCATAACATATGTCAATATGTAACATGAGTGCATTGTTATAAATTTATAATAAATTTATGGTATATTATTAGTTTTACAAAAATGCAAGTTTATCAATTGGTCATTATGGAAAAAAAATTAAGAACAAATAAAAAAAAACCTATTACTAATATTAAAATTAAATAAATATTATAATTATTGGTTATTACAGCCATTGCAGCATGATATCGCAGTTAACGAGTTGTGTCTTGAAGAAATTTATATTACACGAGTTGGACGGGCCAAGAGCTTACAGGTTTTTATACGTGCGCTCGGACACTAACACTAAGGACTTAAAATATTAATGGAATATTAGTGGTATAGTAGAAGTTTGTACAGCAGTGGTAGGGATCATCGGGCAAATACTGAAGAACTATGTGATGCGTGTTGTGATAGATGTGTGTTAAGTGTGATATTTTACACAGGAATATAACATGTTATTTCGTAAATTTAAATAAAATAAATAATTTACTTGTAAAAATAGTGTAATTTATATTTCCCTTAATGTGTATAAATAATATATATTATTAAATATTATAAAAATGATTTGTGTAGATATTTTTACTTTTTATTTATAGGTAGGTATATTAGTTTGATGAAACTCTTGTCACCGTATAAAAACCTAAGGACACAATTCGTATAACCTAAAAACAACGTAAGGACACAATTCGTGTTACCCGAAAAAATCTAGAAACAACTCGTTCGCAGCCCATGTAAAAAAAAAAAAAGGTATTCGAAAAAAAAATAGCACGGAGGAATCCGCGATTTTCGAACACCTTTCATCGGGAGTCCGTGCTCCACAAAAGTTTAAGAAAACCGCCGAGTACGTTGTTATTCTTTCCCCGTAACCTTTGGCTATCCTTGCCAAGGACACAGACGCACCGCGCATATTTTAATATTGCTCTGATATCACAGGGCGGAGTACACAGTCATATGCGTCTGTCTACCTGACCTTATTGCTCTGCCCAAGTCCAAAATCCGCGGAAGCGGCGAAGGCGCTGGTGAATGGAGTTCTCAATGGTCGCCGTCGACTCGCATAATATTATTATATTGTGTGTTTTGGATATTATTATTTACGGTTTCGCTGCCCATAAATAACGTCGCATTGTTAAAAGCGTTGCAGATGTTTAAGACACGCACGGGACTTTGCTGTAGTGTATTGTTTTTATATATCGCACCGAGTCTCGGCAATTTCCGAGAGTCAGGCCCATATTTTAATATCTGCGCCGCTTTTTTTTTATTTTATTATTATTTTTTACTTTTTAATTATATTGTACACGTATAGATATAGATTTTTCATAATAATAAACGTAACGCGTATGGCCGAAACGAAAGGCTAGTAAAACCATTCTAACATAATAATAATAATAATAATAATACCAATAATAACCAGAAATGTTCAGTCGTTCAGTGAATACGGATTTGTTTCGTTAATAACATAATCATAACATGTACCTACTAAAAGTGTTTTATTCGTAAGTATAAAACCGTGTATAATACATGTACAAGGGTACATATAGAAACGAGTTTTATTCACAATTCTGATGCACAAACGTGTATTGTTCAACAACTTATCCATCAAATATATGCGGTTCAAAACTTCTGAAGCCGTATAATAAGTGCAAATATTAGATATATCTTAAAACTATTACTGACATCCAAAAATTCAACAGAAACAATGCACTATAATGTATTCAATTAGAAGTATGGTAGTATAAGGAATTAGTTTTCATTTTTGGGCGACAAAATCGCAAAAAACATGCATTTTAAATAGGCTATTTTGTATTATCGATATTGTAAAACTAAAGATTTAAACATAATCGGGCTACAAATAAACAAATTTTTTACGTGTGAACGAATCAATGAAATATCGAAAACTAATATGACGTTATGAATTAAACAAATTTAATAATTTATATTCTATAGTAAAATCGTAGTGTGAGGTTCCATATTAATAATAGTTGTAAGTCAATTAACTCTACGGTTTTATTATAAAATCATAATCGCGTTTATACAAATTTGTCCCATAACTTTAAAACAAAATATGTAATTTCAATTGCAAAAATTATGCATATAAAATCGAGTTTATGATTACCTCAATAAATCTAATCTAACCCTAGCTTAATCTAATCCAATTTGATTTAAAAAAAATTGAATAACATAATATTTTGAAAAAATGTTTGACCAAACGCAATTAATAAAATTAATACAAGTACATTAATTAATTGATATAAAGTACATATTATACACATTAATAATTAGTAGATAATGAAATTAAAATTGGGTCTTGTTAAAATGTTGATTTTGAATAATTGAAGAAAAAAATGTGTTTAGCGAATAAAAATATAATTCGTTGTAAATAACAATTGATCATTTTTTTAACAGCCATTTATGCGAGTGTTGTCGCTTTTCAATCCACCAGGGGAACAATATAAAGCGTCCTAAACAATTAGTTAAATAGTTAATTATGAACATTTTTCACGTTTGTTGTTGATTACCATGACAGCTTTAGAAACAGACACTTGAAATGTTTTTAATAATAAATTTCAATACTGCTGTAATTTCATCGAACGCCCAACATAAAAAACACAAATACTAAGACCATTCTTTAATTTAAAATACGCGGAAACTTCTTTTAAAATACATGTTCAATAGACAGCTATTTCAATCGAATATAAAAATCGAATTATAATGCATTTACATTTCGCGACGTAAAATATATCCCAAACCATTCCTGTGGTGATGCGATGTGCACAGAAAAAAATACACAAATACTTTTCAATGTTTTTTAATAATCTATTATACGATTTCATGTTTTACATTAATAAGTATAATATACTTTCTGCAGTAAACTTATTTGTACACTGTTATTATAATCAGACATATGTTTGGAGTGTTTATAAGTGAGCGTAATTTTTAAATAAAATAATTTTTAGACACTATTTTGGGGTGGATGGAAATATTTTAATATAAATGGCAAGGATAAATATGCGTTATAGGTACATACTGAAATAGTGTAATAGTTATGTAACTTAATTTTTCAACTTGGAATATGACAAAACAAAATTGCAATAGCGCGTGTAACACGTGTACACGCACAACACAAGCACTATCCGTGATATAAATGTTAAAAAAATAAATAAAAACAGTAACACATTTTGTACGATATTATAATTAGGATAAAACAGCACGGAAACGTTTTGATGAAAATAATTATAAGGAACATGTTATGTACCACTTTTAAGTTTTACCTGTCATTTTACATACAACTTTCATTTTATTGAACCGTTTACTTACAAAATTAATGACCGTTAAAATCTCTTCTTATTGAAGAACGTAACACATAAAGGCTATTATTGTAATATTATGTTTCGGATTTCCAAGAGTCGATCCGATACCGATTAACATGCACAAATGGTAGAGGAAATAATATTCGCAAGACATCTTCATCAACTCTTCAAGAGCATGCGCATATTAAAATTGTTTCACAGTACGATGACGTTTCACATATTGCTATGACAATCATATTGTTTAAAAGCTCAATACTGCGGACTAGGTACGAAGTAATAGGTGTGTAATGCATGCAATACTTTTACCTGTTATCAAACGAAACTAACTTTTGGCAAGAATTTCATGTTGATACTGTGAAGTGGGTGGGCCAAGTTCAGGGACGGACAAAGAATGTCCAGGTATTTCTTCGGGTGGGCTCATTGAACCGAAAAACACTGTATGAATGAGGGAATTATTATCAATACCATGATATAGTTACGATGTTACAATGTTTCGAAAACAGTTTTCTCCCTCCGCAGCCTCAAGTTTTTTATCTCAAACTGGTTAAAAGCTACGATATTTGTTATTTTATCAAAATAAGCGTAAGAATGAAATTTTTCTGATGTTATATTTTAAGAACATAGTTTTTGGCCTTTGGCGTTTCGAAATTCCGAAGATTCAGGTAAAGGAAAAAACTACCTTTTTCACATATCATTCCAACGTTATCTAATAAACAGTTCTTTAGAGTATTATTGTCATGTTCAGTGGGATACTAATTTTCACGTTATAGAGTAGACTTACCTATATCATTTTTTTTTGAAATTTTTTATGTAATAATAGGTCGATGAAAAATAAAACTAAGTCGCTAAACAATTTTTATCGCCTTTAATTTTCCATCAGTCGGTTAGCGGGAAAATCAAAA
The DNA here is from genome assembly GCA_025469195.1 of Chaitophorus viminalis. Taxonomy (NCBI): domain Eukaryota; kingdom Metazoa; phylum Arthropoda; class Insecta; order Hemiptera; family Aphididae; genus Chaitophorus; species Chaitophorus viminalis. The sequence continues at coordinate 45,506 of JAIPRK010001020.1, forward strand.
ATAAAATATGAACCATATTTCATGTTTATATACATTCTCGAGTAAAATCTTTTTTATTATGTACACGTTTATAATATGGTGATTATGAAATCATCTCAATACTGAAAAGCACACAATTACGCGGTTGTTTTACAAACTTTTTAATTTATTTTTATCATTTTTCATGCATGAACTATAAAGCTGCAATGGAAGTCATTGATTTTTCTCGTGAATATAGATTGCTTACCGATAGCAATGTTGAAAACACACCGCCCGCAGATGTCAACGGAAAAAGGTCACAATACAAAGAGTCGTATTTTGGGAAGACTTCTGGAAAAATAAGTATTTTGAAAATGCAAAACGTAGACGAGCCAACAAAAGCTCAGAACGCGTATGTACTCGGTCCTGATAATAGAAAATATAGTACATAATATACCTACGTATTACGATACTACCACGCAATAATATTCAATTTTTCATGTCATAAATACTGTACAACGGTCGTGCATCACACGTAATATATCGAAATTTACGTGTGTATAGTATTGAAAAATAATACTTTTTACCTAAACTATAAACAAACTTAAATTTTCTTTCGAATTATGACTTTTTAATTAGTACTTTTTTTGTTACTCTCAATAATTATATAGAATGTACCCATTTACCGGACGTTTTCGTCTTTTCATAAAAAATAATTCCTTGTTCAAAAATAAAAAACAACATCCGTATATTGTAGACGAACTTAGTATGTAACCGCAAGTAGCAATTATTACACAGATAGGTACGCAATTTACATATAGCTACTGTTACAGATGAAATCCAATTTTGTTAATATTTTCTTTTTGTACTCGAAGAATATTCGTATTGTCAAATACCATTAGCATTCCTTACATAATTTATTTATTCCGTACGAGTACAAAAAGTGGGAACGATTAGGATGATGATAATAATAATAATGTTGTAATAATTGCTCGTCAGTAAAGTTTTGCAATTACAATGCGTGCAGACATTGCACAGTAGCGAATCAGACACGGCGGCGGCGGTGTACACGTCTTATTGTACCGGTGGATATAGTGGTAAGTGGTATCATTGTTTTATTAAGTACCTACTCTAGGCACGCAGTCGTTGAACATCAATATTATTATCAAAATGCGGAAAAGAGAAAAAAAAATTCGTACCAATCACGACTATAATAATACGCGCGCAAGCGACCCGATTGGAATAATGACGAGACATAATAATTATATTATTATTACGACGAAAAAGCGGTGTACACACATGAAGCAAAACTTCCGTACGGGTCGGATTCGGAAGTAAAGTTTTCGAGTTATAGAGACCTCCCTGTTCATTAACGCGGGACAAACGTGCATGAATTATATTGTACGTGCAATATATTATAATAATAAAAAAAAAAAATGCGTGTGCACTTGAAATACGCAGAGGAAAAACTCGGGGTTTCTCGCAAATTGAAATTATTATTATTATTATTTTTTATTTTTAAATGAAACCCATTCGTTAGTGAAATTATACGACGTATTTTTACCATACACCGTCGTTACTCTCATTATTATAATAATTATTATTTACTTTTGTATTATTATTGTTCACGCGTATACAGAGTGATGGGGGCAGGTATCATTTAACCACGAACTGCATGCTAACTGTACGTTTTCGATTGAATAGATTTGAAATTATTTTCCCATATAGTTGTGTGCAAAAGAGTAGGTGTATACCGAGAACAATCACTCGGCCCTGTGAACATTCTGGTATAAAGTTTATACTATAAATCAGTGGTTTCAAACCTTTTCTGTTCTACGCACCATTTGAAGATTTTTAAAAATCTAGCAACCCCCTTCTATTAATTGAAAAAAGCGCTCACATTTTTATCGTGTAGGTATTTTACAGATAATCTATACGATAGTTGCTTATTGACAATGTTGGCATCTTCATCGATAGGTACATGACAATGATAACCGGTCGTTCTTAATTTTTCATTTTTTCCCTACGTTGTATAATAAAATACGTATAAAATAGAATATAATTTTAATAAGAATATGTAACTTTTCGATGAATACTTGCGCAGTTGCGCCTCCTAGCAATGTTTACACGCTCCCCAGGTTGAAAACCACTGGTTTAAAGGTACGAAAAAATGATCGACTGTTGGTTACCACGGCAAATGAATTCTGTAAATCATTGCAAATACTGTATATAATACGCGTACAACACCGGTACAATATGTAGAGTTGTTAACGCGATTGGTCGCGGTAAATACCATCTTCATTATACGTAGATTTCGCTCGGAGGGTTTCAAACGAACTTTGTTCAAATCAAATCGTCGTCGTGGTGCTGTAGCGGGTTATTCAAATCTAGTTTATGCCTAATAATATACGTAATTATTGCGGGTTGATACTTACACTGGCGATACGGGTGCGCGGTGCATAGTCAAATGTATCCATAGAAAACTCGCGATTATTATTGAGATGACGTCGTATATATAGTATAGTTATATTATAGTTTGATAGCGGAGTGCGTAACTACGCGTGCATAATAATACAATAAGGGAAAATACCGAATTTTTGACGCCAATTAAATGCCTCGAAAATATAATGTCGCGTTGCCGTTATGATATAATGTTGTTTACACGAAACATTAATCGGTTATGGGTTATATTTTATCGTATTACTATGCAGAGTACACTCTATCCGCGATGCGATTGCTGGGGGGTTTGAAGATCGATGGCATAAAAGAACAAAAAAAAAAACCTAAATAATTTTTATTCTGGAGCCGTGTAAAAGGCGACAGAGTTCCGTTTCCCTCCCCCCTGCCCCAGACGTTCTTTTGTTGAGCCCCGCGCGTTCGCAATAATATTGCAATATTGTTATGTTCGTATGTATATACGCATATAGCTACTATACTGTGCGGCCCGCGACTATATGTACGTCGTGATAATAATATATTGTTATAATATTATTTAGGTATACGAGAGATTGCGATGAGTTTTCGGATTTTGGTCAACGCGATTTGTCATCGATAACAACGGCAATAATATTATGTACGCGATGCAATATTTTGTGTATACGAATCGGGCGTGTATTGAAAAATAGTATTGCCGCAATAAATAATATATATTTTCAGCCCTTATGCCCCTTCCCCCCCCCTTATCGGGAAATGTTTATGACAAGTTTTCCACCGGTCACCTTTGGTGCATCGCACATGATATAAGTACAATATATAACACATATTGCCCTGAACCGCCGCCGCCGTATACGCGAATAATAATATTATAATACCATTACTAGCTGTGCTATGCGTATAATAGGTACACGTTTGTGAAATTCGTAATGGTCCAACGATAAGTAGAAAAATAAAAATAAAAATACCGTGACACTGATACTATGTAGTGGACAAATAAAAAAGAATTAAACATTCCCGCAAGCAGATAAATCACTGACCACACATTATAACAAATAATAAAGATTAAAAATAGAAGAAAAAAAAATCGTTTTCCATTGGGATTGCACGTGCGCGCATGCGACTAATGCGCTTGAAAGTACCGATGAGCTATTCTGTACAATGTTAAATCATTAAATCACCGATAGCTAAGGACGAAAAAAATGTTAATACAATTCTACTCGATTGAAATAATATATTATACTATTACATTAGAGAACTATAGGGTTCGCTTTTGAAAATAAGACTATTCGGATTATCATTATTATTATTATTATTAAACAATCTGTTGAAGTTGCTCAGACATAAAATTTAATTAAACAAATATTTTAAGAATAAACGGTTTTAATAATTAAAATACTTATAAGTATATATTTTACAATCATAAGTTATGAAATTATACTTAAATTACTCGGAAGATAAATATTTATATTTAAACGCCATATAGTTTATTATTCCAGTTTCCATTTGTATAAAAAATGGTTGAAAACAGTAATTAGAAATTACATTTTAAAACGTTATTTTATATCTGTAATAATAAGTTGTTATCAAAATGGTTCTGAAAAACTTTCAGACAGAAATATTATCTCGACATTTTAAGAATAATAGTTAAAGAAAATTTTTTTTAAAAATGTTAAAACACAATATTAAGATTGTAATGTAAGTATAAGTCCAAACAGAACAAATCATGTTATGATATAAAAATTGAAAATAAATCTAAAAGTTATATCAAAAACGAACGATATATACTTCTTTGATGACGTAAGATATAAACTTGAAAAATAAAATCAAATACGTATGTTGTTGTTTTCATTAATTAGATTTCGGTCAACTTTGGGAAAAGGTTGAAAATTGTAAATTAAACAAATTACGATAAATCATAAACATTGATACTTGAACATATTACTGTAGCTTGGAAATATTATAATTAATAATTATCTGTTTATAATATTATATGATACACCATACACCTGGTAGATGTATGTATGAGGTATTAGAATAATTAATTACTTATCCCGATGTAATTATAATAATTATTGCTGAGTCGACGGATAATAGATTGAAAACAAACATAATGTCTGGTATGCCTACTACTACTGTTTTTAGATATGAAGGCGGAGAGAAATTGAGTTAAGGAGAGAGAGAGAGAGAGAGAGAGACAGTAGTAAGCCTTAAGTATACTGCCAACTAGAAAAACTAGAGAATTTATAAAAAAATGAACAATTGCCGTGTGAACTATACACAAATGTTTACACAATAATATAACGCATAATATTAGGTTTGTAAGGTTGATGCGACTGATGCGAGAATAAACGGCTCCAAGCGCTGACGTTGGTGAAGTTGGCCCGCCCAAGTTATGTAATCTTTTGCAATATTTTGTCAGTTATTTGTATGTTCATTTTTAGAATTTGCAAATCCGCACTTTCACCATGAAATCAAAAACCAAAGAGTTTCAATGGTATTGGCATGATTTTGAAAAATATTGCGTAACTCGAGTGGGTCCACCTCATAAAACGGCTCAACAAGTACTGCACATTTTGATTGTCTTTGTCTGTACGAGACCTGCAGTAGTACCGCCGTTACCACGCGGTATACCAAATCATGGACTATTATACCACTTTGCATTGTAACTACCATACATCATGACGGCAGTGGTTTATTTAAAGTGGGTGCCGTGAATATAATCAAAGCGTAAAAATTTTGTAAAAAAAACGTTGTAAAGACTGCAGTGGCAGTGTGCCGTGAAAACCACTGCAGGTGCTTACACAGACCGGTACCGCGATTCACTACAGCTCCGAGTAAGTATTCGGAAATAACTCTCACAAACGGGTCACTGTCCGGAGTTTCAAATATAATAGCGACGTGCGCGTATAATAGACTAGGTGTATAATGTATATTATAATAACACAGCGATATAATGCGGTAACCCGTACGGTATGAGGGAAGGTTCAAGGGATTTCGCGATATCAAAATAATGGCGTGTGAGGACAACGAGGGGACAGAAAAAAAAAATAAAATATTTTTAACAATACAGTACATACACAGTTCGCGACCCGAGATAGGTGAAACGGTTTAATATTACATAATATATATTTATATTATTGTATCGGTGTAATGGTGTATGGGCAACGGTAAAGTATAACATTGTTGCACGCGGCCTAATGGATCAGAACTGTAACAATAACACGAATATTGCACACGACCTAGATATTGTTCAAATATATAATATAATAATATGATATAATATTATTATAATAGATCGTAATAAAATCGTCTTGAACGTCACTATTGATTGTCGGTAGAAAACGAACCAATTCGATGGAAGAAATCGCGGTTTACACCGGCTGCGGTGTTTTAACGGCACCACTCGTAGGAGCGTATAATATACGTTTGTAATTAAAACACGTATTTTTTAGATTTCCGCCGAGGTGTGCGTGTTCAAAATAATATTATTTTGTCCGTGAAATAACATAAAAAACGAAATCGTATCAAGTGACGGTATAATATATAACAGCGGTTTCCAAACTTTTTACGAGGTGGCGCCATTTTTCAGACCAACTTACTTCAATCACGGTGTTCTACGCGCATATCACTATGAGAACTTGCAATGTGCGAAATAAATTAATACTAACTACTAACTAGTTCATCTAACTCAAGTTTTTTTCTATGTGAGCCGCAGTGCCCCCCGAATGGGCCCATGGTACCATTGGAGTACCGCAGTGCAGTTTGGGAACCGCTGATATTTAATATAGCACAACGATTCTCAACCTTTTTAAATTCGCGTACCATCTATACAGTTTGAAAGTGTTCAGGTATCACCTGACATTTGTTTCACTTTTGCTTATTAATAATGTTTACGTTTATTTTATATGTATATAATTTTATTTTATTTTTATACAACAAAATTGAAATGACAATAGCGATAAATAAATTAAATTAAATTAAATACATACAATTATTATAATAATTATTATGGTTTACTTCAATGAGACGGTTGGTGTTATTTTGAACGGGTGATGACGTCAATGTCGAACTCCATATTGGTAACTAATGTTATAAATCACTATTAAATGTTGTTTATTAAATAATATTTAATGTTAATAATAATTCTTTCCAATTTTTTTTTTTTTTTTTATAAAGGGGGATTTTTTTTGCGTACCTAACCTATGACGTTTCCGTGTACCACATGTTGAGAAACGCTGATATAGTATATATATCTACAAGCGTTTTTGGACGAATAAGTATCAGTTTAGGTACAGATCTTTACCAGCTTATAATGTTCTTTGGGATGAGATTGATATAATATATTCTCTAAACGGACAGAATAGAACGGAGATAAAGTTGCAGTCGCCTGACCTAAGAACGCTAATGCGTGAAGCTACACATAATATTATAAACAGTGATTCGAGTTGTAAAATAGAGTGTTTCAATAATATGTTTGATATTATTTTAATCTCGAATTTTTTACTCGCATAGATGTTTTAAAATAAGAACAATATCGCATTTCTGAGACGGGAATGTCTTATAGTTTCAATGAGAAATCGAATAATATATTGACATGACAAAATGCGAAGAACAGCCTACGTCACAGTTCTGGATGAGGTGCGGGAAGCGTGCGCGTTCTCGACAATAATCGTTTTGTTGGTAGCATCATATATCTATTTATTTTGTCGTAATACTGACTGCAGCAGGTGCTTAAAGACGGACGTTAAAAATAACGGGTATACAACATTTGACATCAGGAACTTGTACCTTTTGGTTGTATAGTTCTGGTTCATGATTATTTTATTAAAACGTTCCTGTTCCGGTTTTTGAAAAATACTAGAGTTAAGGTTAGGGTTCCGGTTAGTCTCGACATTATAGAATCTATAATCATCTAACTAGACAATACCATGGGACATCATTAGAAATATCATCTTCTATGTCTTTTAGGAAGTTTTTAAACTGCTGATGTGTTTTTGCACTTAAACGTATGTGATTTACAATTTTTAAAACAACATCCATCACATTATCATATTTAAAATATTTAGCAGTTAAGTGTTCTCTATAATATGTAGAATACAATGAATAGGTATAAAATATGGGAAATTAGTATCATTTTTTAAAAGTCCTATTAATCCATTTTTACAATCCACCATACTAGGAGCTCCATCAGTTGAAATGCTTATAATTTTGTGTAATGAGATTTCTGCTTTTTGTAGTGTTTCATCGAGAGCAATCTTAATGTTAATACCCCGAGTGGTTTCCTTTAATGAAATTATATCTAACAACTCTTCTTTCACTTCTACATCACTCGTAACATAACGAACAAATATGGATAACTGAGGTAGATTCATCTAAAGCTATACTAAGAGATAAACAATTAGCAATGTTGTTTTTTAAATTAGTGAAAATATCAAAGCTACTTGTTGAAATACGCCTTTCTATTGTATGTCGTGATACTGGTACATTTTCAACCATTTTTAAAAGTTTTTGATTTTCAGGATTTAAAACAGAAATTACATCTAAAATATTTTTTTTTAATATACTCGCCGTCCATATACGGACGTTTTGCTTGAGCAATATTAAATGCAATTACAAAACTTGCTTCTATACAGTTGTCTGCCTCGTTCGTAAACATTGTCATAACATTAGTTTGTTTAATAAATTTTAATTTCATCGAACATAACTTATTTCGCCTCGAATCAGAACCGATAGGAAATTCTCGACTAAATGTGCTGTGATTGGTTTCGTAATGCCTTTTTAAATTACTAACCTTAATAAACTGTGATAATGTAAGTTGACATATCAGACAAAATGGTTTATCGTTTTTCTGTATGAAAAAATAACAACATAACAAACTTTCGCAATAAGTATCGATAAAACGTTACAAATATTTTACAAAAAAAATGTGGTGTTTACAATAGGACTATTAAACACAGACTATTTTAACAACGATATAATTTCATATTTCGTAAATTGATATGCTTATCGGCTGTTAGCTTTCTTTATTGCTTTTGTTGTATAAAAGTACAGATTACATAATTTGGCTCTTGATATAATCTTATTAATACATGTGGTTCGCGTACATAGTCATGTTGGAAACCCCTGTTATAGATGGTCAATTTGCGGTTCGCGTCTTATAGACCAAACCCAAAATGTATTTATTATTATCATGAGTTTAAATTTTTTTAATGCACAATCAAAACAAAAAATACTGAACTAATGTGTGATTTGATATGTTTATCGGCTATAAGCCATCTTTATCACTGAGATAAAATTGTAAAAATGATAAAATATAATACAAACATTTAGGCTCTTGATAGTTGATATAATAGTATTTATCTACGTATGTGGCTCGCGAACATGTTGGCCACTCCTTTATATATTGTGTTATATTATATCGTTCGGCATGAGCGAATCTCACTCGTATATTACTATATATAATATGGGTATAAATAGTGCGCTCGAGGATGGAAAGGATGGACATGACGCGATACTGTGAAAAAAAGAATCAATTAAAATAATAATAAAAAAAAAAAAAAAAAATGAGAGAAATCTCGGCCGATGAAAAATATCCCATTATCAAATTGTAATTAAAAACGACACGACGACGACGTCCTGTTCCGGTTTACACACGACACGTAGACGGACGGAGTGTTTACACAGAGTTGATTAATAATCGTTTTTTATTGGAGTTTTTCCGTTTACCCGATTCTCAGTATAGAGCGCACGATCCGGGGGGTGGGAGGGGGCAACCGACCCGTGAATACATAGGTATATCATGCCCACACCCCGCGTCTACTACGTGTTCGGCAACGAAACTATAAAATATTCGCTTGTCGCCCCTTGTGCCAATGAAACAATATATAAAATTCCGACGACAGCTACATAGTGCGGTAACAAATATTCGTATTGAGAAACGGCCGCGGTGTGCGCACGAATAATTGCGTACACCGCTGCTCCCCCCCCCCCCCCGAATCGCGACCCACCACATTTATCTTAATTCGTTCAAAAAGCTATATATACGTTTAAACACCTGGCTATTTTGGTACGCGATTCGTGTGCTGCCATGAGAAAAAAGTGTTTTCTACGCGTAAAGTTGCAGTAAACGAACAAGAAAAGAAAAGAAAAAACACAGTAGCATATATTTAGTTTATTTGTGGAAGGGAGTCTAAAAAATTTTTAAATAAATAAATAGATATATTAGATTAATGTTCTCTGTATCTATTATGTAAATCATTTATGACTTTTGAACCTTTTTTTTTCTTCTGGGTGGGGGGGGACTGGGGACCCCCTCCGAAAATACGCCACTGAAAAAACGTATATAATGTTATAACTCCGTGGAAATCGTCTTCACACACGATTACGAGGAAAAAAATTAACTTAAAATACAGTATTGTATCGATTCCACTCACGATAACCAGGGAAAAGTATTAGTTTTAGCAGTATTAAAGCAGTCGAAATGCGTGCGCGTTAAATTCATCGGAGAACTCAAATTGTCTTTGCTTCGCTTAAATTTGCGGCATCATGGTTATTCTACACAAATGTCGAATTATTGGATGATATCTGACAAAGTACAATATCAAAATTTTATAGAGTTTTCATACGAAAAATTGGAAAATATTAAACCTACGCATATGAAAGGGGTTTTAATACCGCACAAACATAATAATATGTGAACGTGTTATAATGTATGATTTTTTTTTTCAACATTATTTTACAACATTTTTTAACGTCATTTTATAATGAAAATACAAACAAGATATACCGAGAAAGGTTTTTCAACAGAACAACACAGTTGTCGTTTCAGGTGCGTTTTACTATTTTGGTATTTCCCTGTAAAGTGTTATTAATTTTCGCAGTTCTTATATATATCATTATATTATATCATACGCATAACTTTACCTACCGTTAAATAGCGAAACGTTTCCTTAAAATTCCAAACGATCACTCGCAACTGACCCAAGGTCCAGAGCGTTTCGAGCTGTGCTTTGACACTACAAAGTATTGCTTTGTAGTGGGATTTTATTTCTTGCGATTCAATCAGCTGCGTATTTTCAAACAATTCCTAGCCGTACCTACCTATATTGATATTATTATAATGTAATATACGAACCCATATTCTTTGAACAGTTCAATATAATTGTTTACTAAACGATTCGGTGCAAACCCTGATTTTAGCAGCTCAGTAATGAAAAAAATTAATTAGAAACAGCGAAATATTTGATTTTGAACATTTATATTTTCTTTGAATCGTCAGAAGTTTATCTGAATAATCTAGAATCCAGTCCGTAAATATTTCAGTATTTGGATGTGTTTGAGTGTGCGTGTGTTAAAAAAAGCAAACTTCACGTGCAACCATAATATTTGCAGCATTAAAAGATAACGATTTAATATTTACATAATGAGTTTTAACTACATTTTACAAACAAATTACATTTTGATTGATTTCCTTTCTATTATTTACATATAATAATATGCTTTGAAAACGTATCAATTCTGTTTGCATTCAACTATTGTTGTTATTAAGAATAAAATGATTATAGACAAATTACTAAAATATATATTTGCTGTGTCATATATTCGTAAATAAATACCGATTTTCAATAATTTATTAATAATTAAAAAAGAATTTCGAGTTTTCACCACAGGGCACAGGTCATAAATTTTTCACGTGATATTTATTCGACTAAACACTACGTGAACTGCAAATCAATTGGATAATTAATTTCTCGCGTTTCGTTTCGATGTGTGTTTCTAGTTAAACGAGAAGAAATTGAAAAAGTCGGTTACCGAACACAATTCGTGTGCAGTATAACTTGTACGCTGCATATATGTTTTTTTTACGCGCAACAATTTGCTTTGTGACAATGAATCACCGGCGGAGGATTAAAATACCGTTTAAACTGACATTTGATTTCGATTAGCCGACTCCATTAAAGTAGCAAATCTAGATATATTATGCGTACATTTTCACCGAATGCATGGAAAAAACTCCAACGGATTATTACTCGATGGTATAGAAACTACGTTAAATTGATTCGGAATGTATTTAAATGCAACAATAATATGCCCATCCGCGTCACGGAACCGATTTATTATAGATTCTACCAGTACGCGTGTATAGGTATGAATGACTAGATCAATGAAATGAAATATGCAAATTTGGTGTAGCTAACGATATGAAAGGCAATTGATGGGATGGCTCGGACATTTTGTATGAGAAAAGCTGGCATAAAGGCCGTCATATAATAGACAATATGCTTTAGGTGGGAAGCGATGCGAGGGAAGATAAGAGGGATTTTGTGTCGAGATAGACTGAACTGGAACGACATTCCCACCCTCTTCCCCCCGTTTCAAAAGTAGACGGTATGGAAAAATAGGAATGAGAAAAAACAATAAAAGCCCATTATGTCGGGTGTTTCAATTATTTTTTGAAAATTATAAATATTTTTCATTAAAGTATTACAAAAAAAAAAAAACGGTAGCACGCTTCTTGATATTTTTTCTCCACAAGGAAAATCTGTGAATTATAAATGCATATGTTTTGAGAGGGGAGTAGAAATTATTAATAAATATTATACGTTGCCAGGGAACCAAAAATCATTCACGTTTACGTGTTACGAAAATTGTCTTTGCAAAAAGAAGAAAAAAATTTCCATCTAATCTAAAAGTAAATTTATATTAATTGTCAATGCCCGAAAATATTATGAACCATTATTTATAAATTTTTATTATTTTTTTGTTTTTCTCCAATTAAAAAAAAATTATGGAAAATTTATGTGCGATGACTTTTACAATTAAAAAGAAAACCAATAGTTCTAAATTATAATTGATAATATATCTAATGTTTTTATACTTACCTTCTAATCGTTTTATGCCGTTATTTACTACATTTCAACATTTAGATTTAATTTAATTTAATATTGGATTTTAAAATTCGTCCAAAGTGAAAATGTATTTTTTTCGTAAACTTTGTGTAATTGTGTATTTTTATTACATGGAATCTGACGCATGCCAACTAATGCGACGATGATTATACACAAAATATTAACGCATATAATTACAGCAAACAAGGAACTCGTGCATATTGTCGCGTACACGCGTTTTGTTGTGGAAAAAAGTATAATATACAGTAAATTCCGCCTAATGTGGGCACCGAATAATATGTGCATTCGCGTAATATAGGAATAACGGTTCGGTCCCAATAAAATGATAAAATTGTGTACCAAAAAGGTTGAAAAACAGCATACTTTGGGCAATTTTTATTTTATCATAGCGTTAGAATATAAACATATGTATTCATAGGTATGTGCAGACTTTGTCCCTGGAGGGGGGCACATTAAAAAGCTATGAATTAATTACCAAAGATTTTTGTACTAATGACTACTATTATGGTTAAATATTAAATTGTAAATTTAATAAAGTACCTATTTAATTTATTCCAAATGCAAATATAAAAATAAATACTATTTAAAGGTATTAAAAATATGTAATGATTTCTAGATTTTTATACATATGTTTTTTTTTTATGTAGTTTATACTTACAATTTTTTATTTCAAATATTATATAAGTTGAAATTTTTATTTCCATGACAAAGATGATTATTATTATTATTATTTATTAAAGAAAATAATAGAGGCCACAGGAGGGCTTAACTTAATTATGAATTTAAAAACGACTAATACAATTGGGTTTTGTCGAATCTATAAAATTGAGTGTATCAAAAGCTATAAAAAGCATTACCATTTTAAACCTTAATGGAATTTTGTTGACTAAATGTATTTCAGTTTTATCTTCAATTTCAACATGAAAAAATTATGCATTTTCTTTTTGTCTTCATGAATTAATTTCGGTTTTTATTGGGAAACTGTTTTTTATCTGGGTAAACAGGGCTGATCCCAACGTGTCCACATCAAGTGGTGGAATTCACAGTATGCACATAAATACGAAACGCATGCGCACCGGAACACGTTTAAAAAAAAACCATCGCATTATGTATTATTATGGGATAATACTCTGGGACGCATCTAGCGAACGACTGCTATACTATAATATAATATATTGTGCCACAATAAATATGTCTATGTAAGAAACCATCCGTTTACGAATAAATTGCAATACAATTATGGTAATGTAATCGCGTTTCGTTGTACAAACGCGGCGTGTACCATTTATTACCTAATTCGATCCGGCGAACAACGCATGTTAGGCAATCAATGGACTTGGAAGCCGCTCAATTCGTACAGTAAACTCCCTTGTAACGTAATATAATATAATATTATAGGACCGATGTTGTATGCATACATATTATTATTATTATTATTATTTAGTGGAGTATCGTACAACGATGCGAGAAAAAAAATCGCTCGTTGTTCGGCGTGCAAATATCATTTTCGCATTGTGTACCTATACCGGATGCATACGAATTGCGTCCCTAAACACAAAAACATATATCGCAAAAAACGAGTTGCGTCCAAAAGAATAATATTGTTATTCTGTTTCAATAATGTGTTTGGTGATAACTGATAAGCTCGTAGATAAGCTTTCCAACAAACTATGCACTCAGCTTTTCAGATATTTTTCCGGAAGTCATTGGCAAGTGCAGTAGGATAACAAATCTGGATAAAAATTTAAAGTGTTGGTCTGTCTACAGTTTTTAAAAATAAATATAAAATTTGAAAATGTTTGTAATTGTTTTTGAGACCCAAACAAGCAAACGAAGAATATGTAGACACACAAGATTTTATTGAAAATACTATGATTCGGTTTGAAAAAAATAAATATAACGTCTTGAGTTGGTTTAAAAATTTAAAAATGTAATCATCTCATAAGGTCAGTAGTTAATGAATTTTTTCCATATCATTTATATTATTATAGTTATTTCATCTTAGAACAATAAGTAATTTAAATTTCTAATCACGACACTGATATAAATTTGTATTAATAACAGTCCTTAGTCTATAAAAGTGGGAAGAAAAATATGGATGTACTGATTTTTAACCAGGACGCAACTTGGACAAAATAACATTTATGGACGCAATTCTAATGCGCCTGGTATACCGTACAACTGGTATATGACGTATATGGCGTGTGCGTATTTCGCTTAGTAGAAGATTAACTATATATAATAAAAGTCAATTAGAATACAAGCTGCTAACGAATATACCAGTGGGGGGAGGGGGGAATCCCGTACATTTTACACATACATAATAACACACCGCTCTACACGTGGTTATAACTTTTATGCGCCTCGTGATATTTGGTTAAAAATAATTCCAGTTTTAAAATCGCAGTCCTTGTGGGTATTCCGGTATTCGTTTTTCAAATAAATTTTCGTTTGAATGTCGAGTAATTAATATATTATTATAAAAGTATATACCCGCGTACAACGTATTAATCAAATATTCAAGCATGTACACAATTTAAATTGTTTAGTGTACATATACCTATGTATCGGAAAAAGCTGGAATATATATTAATTAATATGATACTTTCGTTAGAATATTATTAAATGTATTATTTATTTGCAATCGTATACACCAGGGGTCTCCAACCTACAGCCCGTCAAGCTAACTTATGTTTTGAAAATATTATAACACTTTTCAAATTATTAATTTCTCATTCGAAAAATAATTTATTAGGCTATAAATTATAGACTACATTTATTTTTTCAATTGTTGTTTTCTATAACTATATTAAAATAAAATAAACAATTTTAAAGTCTGTCAGAAAATAGTTCTCGTCCATCCTCGATTAAATTTTCTATTTATGCATTCCTAAGTAATTTTGGCCTGCGATCCTAAAGCAAATTTCAAATTTGGCGCTCTATAAAAAAGAGGTCGGAGACTCCCTGGTATACACTATACTTCTTATATACGATTAATAATGATAATAATATAACATACACAAACTTTGACCGTGATCGATATTGCGATATTATTTTAGTGTGTCGTTATTGCACAAACAGCTTTGTGAAGGTTCACTATTATGTATGCGGAACTACACGCTTTCGCAGAAGGTAGAACAATAATAATCAAACGGAACCATCTATGATAATCACTAGCGTGAATACCTTTGTAACGGTGTTATATTTAAGTAATTCAGTGAGTGGTTTCAGGGCCCTTTGAATTATATTTCAGCCGCAGCAATAGAGCGTTTATGAAATGCCGTTCAAACGAAGAATACTAGTTGTAGTCGTTTATTATTTAATATCAAAAAATAACAAATAAGCAATATGTATATTGAGTGTATATAGGTTTAATAATTATGAATAATGTTATATGGTCACCCGGAGTTGTATCGCTTATTTTTACAATTTACGTCTCATTTTTTGTTCATATGGATAACCAAAATAATTACCTAAATATATATGTTGGTAAACATTTTATAATATAATTTATATTTATGTAGAACAGGGGTTCCCAACCTATTTTATCATTGGGTATAACTAGAAACGTTTATAATCAATAGGCGTATCATCTCAATTCTAAAACTAAATTACGAGTCAAATCTTTTTTATTATTCATTCATTTCTTAACATTTTTATTATTTTATACTTATGAGAGTACATATATATATATATATATTTTTTTTTTTTTCTGTATATATCCTAGGCTCAGGATTACATTTTATTTACGTACGTGTAATACCTTGGTCAGTGATGTACATGGGGAGGAGAGTGTCAGGGATATACGACAGTATGACAACATTGACAACCCCCTAAAATAGTTTAATGTGTATTTTCGAAACGATGACAAAAAAAGGATATATTTTCCCGATGAACCATTATCATCATCAATCAGATTTAAACTGATTATACTATTATTACATGATGGGAAAAGATTTTTGAAAGTGATAGCAAAAAAAATAGGTCATCTATTTATGTATATTATGACATCCCACTTGAAAAGATCTTGCGTACGCCACTGATCTCGGTACACGTACAACAATATAATAAAACGTACGTATATATAATATTATAGTGTTGTAGTACAAGTGGCGCATTGTTTTTCATCGGAATACTATCATAACAATACGCATCTTTATTGATAATATTTTATGAAAACAATTATACGCCACTCTGACATTATGGAGTTACGCGAGTTGTGCGTGTGCATAATCAGTAAGCGCGTACGTATTCTTTCAAACTAAGCACGGTGTGGGTCTACTAAATGTATATTTAAAACGGCAAATATACACACGCGACACAATGAACGCGTTTATTGAAAATCATCCGGCGGGACGCACGGTTACGTAGTGCAACGACGACAAGCTGGTTGAAATTACATTTTAGACCGACTGTTTAATGAATATGGACTGTACTCTGAACTATATTATAGCCCGCAGGGTTAGTAGACATTTGCATTCGGTTCCGAGAAAAACGTTGGAAACACACAGAAACACATCGCACGTGTACGGCGTACCTATACCGCGTAGTGGTGTGCCGTAACGAACGATCATTGTAGACGCCTAGCTCTATTCGATTTGTTGACGTTTCTTGGCGTGGCCATTGGTTATTTATTTATTTATTTTAACTTCTTATCGACAATGGGTTATTTAACCTAGTATACGAAGAGTGTAAGTAAATGGACGACAATGCGTTTCTAAAAATCGTGGTGAAGGGGTAAGTGTACCTCTATAACATATAAATTATAATATAAGTATGTAAATATAAATAATATAAGTAGATAAGGATAATAGTTGCGTATTTTGAACTTTGAGTTCGCCACACCATCTGAATATCTATAATTATCAAATAAAACATCTCGTTTGTAAAAGTATTGAAAAAAATAAAAATCATCCAAAATCTCGCAATACTTGTCTGGTGGTATATTCCTATCGAAATCACGTTTTATGAACAAAACCATCTTACTACAATATATGCGTAAATCAAGACCGTTTTCATTCCCAACGAATGACCATGAAAAAAATATCGCATTATCCGTTGATCTGTTCAATCGCTTTCGGTGGTGCTGATAAGACGAGGCAAGGGAGCTGTAAAATATTTTAAAGGTCCCTAAAAAAAAATTTAACACTGAATAAAGATAATATTGCACAGCTTTTGTGCATTATACATATTCTGTTCGATGTGACTTAAAACATTTATACAATTTTGAATCTGCACTAATATTATTAATCTATTCTCACTGCTCTAGCCTGTCATTCCAATCCCCTATTTAAAAACCTTTCAACAAATGTTATTCCTGGTAATCCTCCAAGGTGTTTAAAACACAATTGGTGCAGAAATGTTCTAAATTAATCTGAACAAAAAAAAAAATATTCAAATACAAGTGTCATCACTGGGTGGCTTCTTTATCAAGTTTTTATTCATGTCACTTATTACTTAGCAAATACTCTTATTGTGCATAAAGCACAGATTATGTATGTATCAAAAATGGAAAATAAAAATTTCACATTTATTGCATTATATTGTACATCTAATGGATATTCAAATTGTAAAATTGATTACATCAGGGCACAATAGATATTCGATTATGAGATGTTGTTCGATTCCAATTACAGAAACAAAGCTATAAATCAATATAACAATAAGTATATATTTCGAACATTTTTCATGCGCGTAACATTGAATTTATAATATTTAAATAGACCGACGATACACAATACATTAAGAGATACCTATTTTGTACAATATATATTATATACGTGCTGATAAAATACGCTTTCGTAGCCAAATTATGAATAATGTCTAATTACATGTTTTGTTGGAGTAAAATATACATAATTTAATAACTGTACGGAATCGTTAGTAGTTATTTTCGTAACTATAAGTACGTGTTACCACTCGCGTACCGCAATGTACACATTTAAGTTTTGAATAAACCATATGGGATGTAACTTCCAGTGAATATTATGTTTTCGGGTAATGCGAACCCGACGAAAAGTTTTACGCAGCAACTTTTTGTATAGAAAATTGGGCACGAAGATTTTATTTCTCCGCACCAGGAATAACTAAAAATAAAAGAAAAAAAAACAACCGCAAAGTTATGTTACATTTTTCCAAGCAAGTCCAGTCATGTGGCCAACCTCCGCTCACAATCGCAGTACACGTCCAATGATTTATAATATCATTACTCTCCAATTCAAACACACCCACACCAACGGTCCACCTAACTCTTGTATCTCCATAACAGCTATAAATCTCACCAGAAAGCTTTTGCATGGTTAATGCATGCGACGGCAAGGAGAAAAGGAGAAAATAGATAAAACACATACAGAACATGCGTGTGCAAATGAACCTATGGACTCATCACGGACACATTATTAATAGTAATTAATTATTAATTATTATTTTAGCAATTTTTTAAAATAGCGGACAACATAGTTTTTGTGGTAATTTGAAGATTAGAAAAAAAAAAAAAATCATAGTCTGGCATTTTTACGACCTACAATTGGGGCGAGCATCTCAAACAAATCATCCTGTATATCCGATATGGTAAAATACTCTTTTGTTGCCTTTCTCGTTTTTTCATCTTTTCGTGACGCGCACCGACTCACCGCATATAATATAATATCATGACAGTTTACATTGAACACGGTCGAACAAAGGTAGAAGTGTGTTGTGGTTCGTCCGTACTGCCGCTTGTATACAACTGTAATAATACACCGCGTACAAGTATATAATAATATATGGTGTAACCGTACGCGCCCTAGCTCACGTGCGACACGTAGGCGTGACGTCACGAAGAGCCGCGTAGTGTCCGAGGGTTGACAAACATGGTATAATAGATCTTTACGTGTGTTTCGTGGAATTCGTGAACTACCTATGTACGGGTTTAATAATACGTAATTATTGTGGCCACCGTGTAACCCGCGCACGATATACGTACGTGTCATGTAATTTATATGTTATTAGACATACTATTACGATACGCGCACATATGCGTACAGCGTATTGGTTTTCAAATGAATCGACGTCAATATTAACAATGACGGGATCGTTTCAAAAAGGTCGATCGATCGGGTCAAGACGAATATATCCGCGGCACATGGATTTTTAAACAGCGTTTCACATAATATCGTACATAATAATGTATATTATTATCGCTTTAAATGATAATTATAAGCCACGCCAATGCAATTTAATGGTAATACGCTATATTGGAAGCAATGGCGAAACGAACCTAAAATAAGCATATCTCATAAGCAAACGCCACCAAACCCCCTTACCTGCCCATTATTTTGCCCAAGAAGGTAGACATTTATTTTTATTTTTATTTTTTCGTCTACGGACATAATGAGTATTACTATACGTTAAAAATATTGTATTTTACATAAAAAGTGATAATACTAGAGAGGTGAGAAATATGTTAGGTAAAGTGCAATGAATAATTAGGGGCCTAATATATATATTCATATTTTTCATCTGCCACGCTTATATAATTTAGATAATCGAGAAGCGACGGTTTCGTCGGTTTTTATTCCTTGTTCGAAAATTAATTATGAATCGGTCAACGTCTATAATAGAGTTGTATTCAAAGACAAGTGAGAAGTGATTTGTGATTTCAAAACTCAAAACTATTCGAAACTTTTTGGCGGCCGCATGTTCACATCGTTTACGTGAATCATAATGATAAGAGCAGGAGTGATAGTAATAAATAGAACCATAATGATTAATGTTGATTTATGAATAATAATGTTCATAATATTGAAAAAAAAGGTAGTATCGCAAAAAAACAACTTCAATATTATACGGAGATTCAATTCCGATGTAGAACTGCAATGCTATCTTTCTCTGTATTATTGTTTTACGATTTATATTATATTATTTCTTATTGTTTACTAAATCAACGAGTATTGAAAATTTGAAGAAAAAAACTGTGATAATCTTATGTGCATCTAAGACATATAGTTATTATTATTATTATTATTATTATTATTATTATAATTATCTATTATTTATCTCTTCGAACGAAAATAATGAACGGATTCATGTTGAGGTCTACGAGTTTGAAATTTAAAATATTACAATTTTTATACACTTCCATAATGACATATTGACCGTTATACAATTTTGACGTCCATTACCCCGCCCCCCCCCCATTAAGAAATTTATAATGATTTTCATGTATACAATTAGTGCGCAATTTGTATGAATTTGTACGATCAATTTCAGAATTTGTACGCAACTCGTTCACCATCAAAAATTCATTTTTCGCGTGAGGGGCCAGGGTAACGTTACCCCAGCTCCTCACCTCTTCCAAAACAACTATTTTACAAAATTGAATATGCCAATAATTAGTACGTAATTAGTATGAATTTATACGATCAATTTGATTGAGGTGAATAAGATGAATCATATCCCAATAATACAAACTAAATTATGGTTTTATATATTGTAATTTATTAATGTATTAATCACACGAATTCAACTATGTTTAACATTTCTGGGTTATTATTCTATAATTAGTATTTATATCTACGCATACAATTCTTACCAATCATCATTGTATCAAAATAATTCCTATTTTAACTGTTCATCTGTTCAAAATATAACAATATACAGTGTCTAAAAATAGTATTTATTATTCTTTCGTCAATAAATATCTTATATTATAAAATCTGATTATTATCTGCTTATTTCAATCATTTAGTTTTTCAGCGTTGGTTCTGTGATGTGTAAGAGTGTTGTAATACAATATTATTACAGTTATTACTAGTATCTTTTATTATTTTTGTGACAATTCTGACTATTTTGGAAATAAAATTATATTCTTAATTATTATAATATTATTAACAATAGCTAGTAGAAGACCTGCAGTTGATCCTTCACTAATAATTGATGCAGTTTAGAAATTTAAAGATCGAGTCATAGATCCGAATCAAAATAAAAAAGGTAAGCACAACTATATAACATTGTTAACAAATTTGTTTTTAATCTTAGTTTTTAATAAAAACAAAATAACTAAAACTAATACTGTCAATTCAAAATTAATTGAAATATCCGATTTTAAAAAAATTAAAATTATTTATAAAATGTTGGTGACATCTTGCTAATTTTGTTTTTATGTTTTTTTAAAAATAAGTTTTGAAGAATTCGGTATAGGATTTTCTAGTTTAAAGAATTAGAAGTTTTACAAATTTCTAACGACAATAGTTTTGCAGATTTTTAAGGTTTTGTAGATTCGAGTTAATTGAATTTAAACGTGTGTTAAAATATTTTTTAATTATTCTCAATTTTTTGTCATATTACAATAAAAAAATGTAAACGAAATTTTATATCCAATTTTCAAGATTTAAAGGAATCCCATTTGTAATAATACAATTTTTCAAAAATATTAAATACTTGGATCTAATATAATTAATTATTAAATGGAAGTATTTATATGGGATCAAATATACGTAATTTAACAAAAAAAAAAAAAAACCGGATGGGTCTTGATCTATTGTACAGTAGAGGGTGAAGTGCACCTCGTTCATAGGATAGGTCATTACAATGGTTTTGTTAAACTTCAATGCAATGATATGTATCGTGTATACGTATGTATACGAATAACGAATCTGAACGAAGTTGATATGTTGGTCTAGAATAGTTGAATAGTTATATTATAATATATTAGGTTATATTTAAATTTAAATATAATGTCAATATTTTCTGTTCAAACGCTTATAAAAAAAAAAATTGTAAATATGGATTTCAAAAATTTTAGAAATACAATAAGAAAAACCTTGTGTAGAATATTCTATTAAATGTGCTAAATTCATGTGATTAATACATTAATAAATTACAATATATAATACTATAATTTAGTTTGTATTATTGGGATATGATTCATTTTATTCACCTCATGTAGTTATTTAAATAAATCAAATTGATCGTATAAATTTACACTAATTACGTACTAATTATTTGCATATTCCATTTTGTAAAATAGTTTTTAGTTGTTTTGGAAGGGGTGAAGGGCTGGGGTAACGTTACCCTGGCCCCTCTCGCCAAAAATGAGTTTTTCACGGTGAACGAGTTGCGTACAAATTCTGAAATTGATCGTACAAATTCATACAAATTGCGTACTAATTGTATGCATGAAAATCATTATAAATTTCTTAATTGGGGGGGGGAGTAGGAGTAATGGACGAACAATTTTGTACTTAGAAGATAAATCTGGTTAAGTAGTAAAAACATAATGTATAATTAATATAAGAAAAATTAGTACAAAGATACTTATGGTATTAAAATATCTATAACATCTTGTAATATGGACAACTAGATTAAAGATATAAAATATTTAAATATTCACAAAGTTTCATATTATTTTGTGTTTTTACAATCAAATAGTTTTATATTTTTTTAAACTATTTAAGAATCGATTTGTTTTGACTTCTAAAGATTGTCTTAATATGTTACGTAAGTCGTACTGCAGTTAATTATTGCGGATTTATACGATCATCACGGCCGAGAACTATACCGACGATCCAATGATAATTTACCAGCACAGATTTGTACTCCAGCAGTGCGACTTATCGACGTCCACGGGGTGTCGGTGTCGCTGCACCGGACCCATTTCGCAAAGTATACGGACTTGCCGTCGGCCCTTAGTGCACACGTCATATTATAATATTATATCGGAGGCGGCCGTTATACAGCCGGGTAAACATTTTACGCGTCTGTTAACAACCACAGTTGACGAACAGGAATACGTGGTCGTCGTACCCGTGGTTGTCAACCGAAATATTGTTAGTTGTCATAGTTGTTACTTCGATGTTTTCCACCGCCGCCGCCGCAAACGTTGTTTATATTTTATTGATACATCGTTGTTGCACTCTAATTGGCCGGAATCGTGCGAGACGGAAATAAAACCAAATCCACTACGCCAAAAAAACTAAGGTCTTATTATTCCGACTGCTCTTCGTGAGGACTGTGCAGATGATTGTATGAAATTTCAACTGGGTGGTGACGAAATTCGGAGCAGCATCTCGAGGTTGTTTCCACCCAAAAAGGTTACGATAACGCATAACGATTTTAATAACTACAATAATGATTGATATAATATAATATCATATTTGCCGTCTGATTTTATACACATACCGTTTATATTTAACACTAGAAATTGCGACAAAGGGATTCACTCGATACCGAAAAATTGTCATCGCTAACTAATTGAAAACAGTTCGGTTATACTCGTATGATTGTATCGATCGTTCAACATGAACACGACTAAACGTCCGTCCGTCATTATCGTATAGCTTGCGCTCCGTTATCGTTCCGGGCCTTCATTAATTATTATCGTCATTAGGTACTACAATCTACTTATGTGTTTTAAACTGACATAATTATAAGTTGTTCAGAACACTGCGGTCCCCGTTTCATCGCGCACACACACCTAAGGGCTAAGATTATACGATTCGAAATTTGTCTATGACATCAATCTAGTCCTGTCAAAAAGAAAAGAAAAAAAATACTAAGTTTTTAGCGCTCATCGCGAAATATTTAATTGAAAAACCTCGTAGTAAAGAGGTACCGTAATGTTACAATAATTGTTAAGTACAGGAACACACGTATGAGTATAGCTATTGCGCCATGAGTATTGCTACGTGAAATGTTGAAAAGATTTCCATATAGTATCCAAACGAGTGCACTGTAGACCGCGATAATACTTTTAAATCTGCAACTAGCGGTTTAGAGAATACCGAAAATAACCGAAAATACCGAATTAAATAAAATGTTGAAAAAATAATTAATAAACTATCATTGATAATCAAATTATTTGAAAGTATTATAAATTTTGAATTTATTCGATTCGAATAATCGAATAAACGAAAATTCTAATAATGACGGATTTGGTATGTAAAAAGTGCTGTTCAACACCAGTGCATGCTGAACATTTGATTTTTTATCGATGAACTAAAAATTTATAAACTAAATACTAATTAGTAATTTGTAAATAAATATTTAAATATTGTACTTTTATACTTTTTTTTTATAATGAATAATCGAAAATACTGGTATTAACATTCATACCAAAAAACAGGTATTAGCTAGGATCTCAATACCGCCAGCCCTATCTGCACTAATGACCGGTGAACATCAATGGATGCTCAAAGTTCAAGTCAGCCTTCAAAATATCCATTCCAAAGAACCCACCAGTCAAAGTTTTCGATTCTCATATTCATTGCAAAACCTTTTCATATATGCAGAAGCTATCAACAGCCAAAATACACACAGAGAATGTAATATTGTTCAATGTTGGACCATTTTCACGTGCATTTAATGTATTCATTCAATATTTGCACGTTAACAATTCGTCATTATCAACAATATCGATCAAAAAATGATCCCAATAGCAATCTAATTACAGTGAAAGTTCTGAACTGATTTTTTTGCAAATGGTCTTATAATTCAAATGAACGCTTTTACGCTTTTTGTACATTCAATTTTACCGAGATAATTAATTTTGAAAATTAAAATGTAGTGTTATTACTCGAGTGATGACTGGCTCAGATGGTTTTTACAAATTCGTCTATGATATTATACTACTGCTGCACGAGTATTATACAACGGTTTTTTCCCTTGACCAATATGTATTGCGATTTATCGTATTATTTTAAGGTGTATTTCCCAGTTTTTGTAAGTATGGTGATAATTTTTCAAAATTAAACATATCTATTATATCCTATGATCTTCCTCCATCGTTCGTGAGAATGTATCAGTTTTTATTTTCAAAACACAACATTATCATTTTTATAATGTATTTAAATACCGAAATAAATTATTATTTCGTTGATCTTGTACAAGATGAATGAAGATTATTTGGTCTTTATTTTAAAATAATCTGACTGAGGGAGTAATAATATGGGACATCTGTAAGTATAAAGCACATGTTCAATTTGCAATTAGTCTAAGATAAAATAGTTTTAAATAACTACAACTGCATTTTCATCCGATAAAAGATTTGTGTTTGTATACATAAGTTCGTTCATCGAGTGTGTAATGCTGCGTATTACAAATTGCAGCTGTTTGAAAATCCGATGTCAATAATATCGGTGTAACGGAACGCGAACGGATACATCGTTGTTATTCGATTGAAAATGTATACGAAAACCCAATATGAAATTCAAAATCATTTAGATAAATACTATTCAATAATATTTAATATATAGTTAAAACAAAACACTTAACAATAATAATAATAATAATAATAATAAATTATAATGTAGAAGATTGAATTCACTGATAATTTTCTGCATGTAACGCTGTAACGGTTTTGTTGAGTTTTAACGGCGCATTTAAGCCAGCACGCACAAGAAGTCGTTGATAATGTTATAAAGCCCGGATTCCATGTTTGTATAGAGCAGTTTGAATTCTTTGGTCACGAGCTTTAAACTTTGTGACTGTGTTATTGTTATAAAAATGTTTTTAAAACATAAAACTTTTGCTCGAAACAACTAAACACACACACACACACACACACATACATTTATATATATATATAAATTATATAACACGTTATACTTATAATATAATTATAACACATAATTTTTTTCCTTTTAACAAAAATACAAAGATGAGAGAATGGGCGATTGTAGAGAACCGTAAACGTACCCTAAACATGATATAAAATATAAACGCAATGTACGATATATACAGATGATAATACAGAACAATATAATCGAACAATTTTCGGAAAGTGTCTAAGACCGTAATAGTATAATTTTCATAATTGCTATCTGTCAAAGCTTAAGCAGAACGATATCGGGTTAAAACTTACAGGGAGTCGAGATAAAATTTTTGGACGAATTGTATTTCAATAATTTCGCTGCAGAATACGCAAAATCGAACGCAGTATTATTTTTGTAAATTAAAACAAACCGAGAAAAATAAACATTCAACATGGTATCACATTGCGAATGGTGCAGTTGTCGATTAGGTACCAAATGGTTTCAATTTAATCACAGTTTAATATTATTTTTAACAGCACAACGGTTTTCGAGTGCGTATTATTTGAACGTGGCAAGGGCTCGCAAATGGGAATGTAATGATATGTACACTACAGTACATTGTACATTATGGTGTGCAAAAGATGAAAATCCGGGATATTTTTATCATTGTTATTAATATATACTTTTATAATCGCACCGAATCTAAATGCGGTAAAATAATAATTTTTGTAAGAGTTAGAACTATTATATTATTATTATTAAAACGTAACTCTGCAGACGGCAGTGCATGCATAAATTCTCGTGTACAGCACCCGTTTATATACATATAATGTCTGTACGAATAAAGTTTTTTTTTTCAAATCTTTTTATTATATTCACGGATTTATAAATCTTTATGCCGCACACTTTTAACAACATTACGGTAATGAACGTACAAATTCTCAAAGGACTCAAACCATAGGAGATCGAGTTTTTCTTTTGGGTTCGTTTGCGTCGAGACAAAAAAAAAAATGTGACAAAAAGGGATAGCTCCGTGATACGAAAACGTTCGTCATTTTTCCCCCCACGCAACACTTATCAAATGCAATTATTCAACGGTGTCTGATAATAATAAGTTATTATTTGAATATAAAGAGCTATACAGCGTGTGTTCACGTACAGAAATACCCTGTATACACTAGACGGAAAAATAAATAAACGAAACGATTTTGCACAACCGGAGTCGCGAAGCACTCTAGATTATACTAGACTTACTAGAGGCGGTATAAGTATTATTATTATGATAATATAATAATGCTATGTGTTCGTACCATCTACAGAAAATTGCGACTGTTATAGGCATAATATATATAGTTGATATTTTAATGGAATTCGAATTGCAAAACCGAATCATCGCTAGACAGACGGACGTTTCGTGAACGATTCGTGTAACGCTGTGGAGATGCTCTGTTAAAGATAAGTGTATAGGTGCATATAACCAAACGCTGACTCGGGAATATACGTAGATCTACATTATGTATTGGTTCACTATAATATATATATATAGGTAACGTTTAATTTATAAACAATTTATTCAATCCCTGCAGGGCTATAATGGTTATAATAATCTAAACATTGATTCGCGGGAGAGGGACGCTCGTGCATCGGTAGGATTGACGGTTCGTGGCGGGCATTTCGGTTATGTTTTGTATTATTGGCAATCGTTCCGCACGGATAACACTGCGTTACGATGATAATAATAATTGAATACATATACGTACGTATAGGTGTACGTCCGACGACGATAGCCGATAAAAATAAAAAGGGATTGGTAAGGGCACAGCGGTCAGGGAAGGGAGGCAGAAATATAAAGGATTTATTTGATATTCAACGAACGGCAAAGGTGGCACACGGGATTCGTATAGCTGTATATATTCTATCCCTCCTGCAGGTCGTCATCCCCGTCGACAGAGCCAGCGTATATATATATTATTATATAGCCGAACGAGTCTTCTCCCGGTGTACACTTGTTTTCCGAAAGGAAGAAAACACAAATGTCCAACAATTAAGAATGAAAAATAAAATAAAGGAAATGTGAGAGGGAATGAGAGAGAGAGAGAGAGAGAGAGAGAATAAAAATAGAAGAAAAAAAATAAATAGTATTCGAGTGCACGAGGTTTTAGCATTTCGATCACGTGCTTATACGGATGACATTCGTAGATAGACCGGGATAACGACGACCGCGTGGCGGGTTAGCCTATCGTTTGTTTTCCGTTGAACATACTATATTATTATCATGGGTATGGGCTTGATTTTTTTTTTATTTCATCACCTGAACGTTTGAAACCATCTGCGGAACCGCAAATCGGCATAAAGATCTCAGAAACTCACGTATATTCCCGCGAAGATCTTAAACGTATACAGATTATATGCGTTTCCATCAAATTGAATACATTATACAACTTCGGCCTTTGGTGATATAATTATTATTCCAGCACTTCTAGGTTCTTGGTTGGACGTGCACCTATTATATTATATGTAAAGGAAACGTGGCCAATAGAAGACTCTGTGAGGCATCCAGGTGCGGATCCCAGACATATATCTCGGGTGGATCCATAAATGATAAGTACACCCCAAATATGAATTCAAGAAATAATACAGTGGTTAAATTAAATGCACAATTTTTATTGATATTAAAATGAAGTTGAATTAAAAATTGACTTGCGAGAACATTCAAAACAATGTAGGTAGGTAATAGTTTTGTTACCCTTCAAACACGATAACTGTTTAATAAATATATTTTAAAAATGTGTATTATAAGTTGTACGTTAAATAATAAACATTTAAAACAGTAACTTGGACGACATTACGGTATTACGTCTTAAAATCTATACCATAGTTGAAACATTTCGGGCGAGCCCGGGCCCACCCGGCTCACCCTCTGGACCCGTGCCCGGTGGCATCCACATAATATATTATAAAACTACGATGGGGGAAGAACGCAAACTGTAATATATTATATAGTACGGCTATAAAACGCGCGTCCAACAACAATAATAATACGAGTATATTCGCAGCGCGAGTGCGAGCACATACCTATACACGACGAGTCCGTTATTCATCATTTTTTTACGACGTAACACGCGTTCGTGTTCACGCAGTCGTAATAAACGCACATTCGAATAATATATAATATACGCAATATACGTTTCATAATAGTATAAGTGATATCTACCCTAGCGATCATCTGCATTACACACGTGCGCGCTAAATCGTTGCTAATGAAGTGCGCGCCGCCGTCGAAGGTTACACGGTAAATTAGCTCGGAAACCGGTCGTAAAACGAAACAACTAATTACGCGCGCGTATAACCAAGAGTAATATAACGTCGGTATTATACCGGGGCACCTATGTATAATATATATGTACATATTATGTGGTCTAATACAACGCAATATCCTAATAGCTACCTGTATACGCGGGCGTCCGTGTGTAGGGGGGGGGTTGTACTATAATAATATTATCGTGTACGTAGGCATGTTGTTGTATTATAGTATGACCGTTGGCGCGAATCCCGCGGGTGCTAAAGGTGTTAAGCACCCCCGAAATACAAATTAGCACCCCCGATGTTTTTTCATATTTTATTCCACTATATATGTATGTTGAAAACGATATCGAAGTAAATAACGAAATAGTGTTGCACGAATTCGCGGGGAAAAAAACAAACTTTTCCGTCTATAAAAATGTATTTAAAATGTATTACATTGTTTATTACATGTATATATTTAATTTATCTTTGAGTAATTGATTTTTTTTTTTTTTTTTTTGTTATAAATGACTGATATTTTAACATTTAAATCTGTTCTTATTAGATTTATCATTTATTTTTTAAATTAACTATTATTATTTTAATCTTAAATACACTTATTGAGAGTAATAGGAAGTTTAAAGTTACCTTTTGTGGCCTCTGACGAGTAATATTTATTGGGACTTGAGCACCTACAGGATTTTATGAGTATTTGCGCCAATGTGTATGACGAAGTGTTATGTATGGTATATACCTGTAGTGTTAGGCAATAATAGTAATATCGCAGAGAACTTGGAAGTTTTTTCGGGTTTGCCTATTGTTTTTATATTTTTGTTACTCAAAAATATATATTTTGTCCTAGCTATTCTCACCGAATGCATTGAGTCGTTACTAATGTTTGCGCGTGTATATATGGCTTTTGAAGCGTCTTGCTTCCTAGTTATAGTCATCAATGATTGATAAAAAGTATCAAGACTATATTTTTATGTAATTATAATATAATAAATTAATAACCTTCGTGAACATAACTTTTGATAGAAATCAATATTATATTTATTTTAGTCCAATTACAACAATTATTAGGTTTTTTTTTTGGATATTAAA
Organism: Chaitophorus viminalis; assembly: GCA_025469195.1. Lineage (NCBI taxonomy): Eukaryota > Metazoa > Arthropoda > Insecta > Hemiptera > Aphididae > Chaitophorus > Chaitophorus viminalis. The sequence goes on from JAIPRK010001020.1 coordinate 75,708, forward strand.
TATAAATCATTTTGTTAAAATCATACTGATCACCGGACAGTTCGCTAACATGTAGTCTACTACCATTGATTTTATAATTTCTAAATTCAATGCTAAACGGAATATATTTTCGTAGTGAACGTTTTCTCAGCGTATTTTATCGACTCGGTCGATGCATGCGATGGCGCGAGGGAATAATTAAAATTTATAAATATATTTTATAAAACGATAACCACGTGAAAATATCTCATAGAGTGTTGAACGTGACGTGAAATATATATTATTATTTCGTCAGATGAGACTATATACATTCTGTAATAATTATGTACTATAGTCTATAATTATTAATACATATACATATATAATATTATATACATAAATATATACGTCGCTGTTGCGACGTGACTGTTGTCAGCGCATTCACACGTCATATACTTTATTATAATGAAGTAGTTAAGAAAGAGTATATAAGCATATAACGCCTATATATGTGAATTTTGTTCCGTACGAGAGTGACACGTGAACGCTGTTAACGTATGGCTTTTCTATATTATTATAATTTTTTGTTTAAGGTCAGTGAATAAAAAATTAAAAAATAATTTTTTCTATACGTAATTGACGTAGTAGTGTAGTACTACAGTGTGTTCTGGAGCATGGAAAATGTAGTCACATTGTCAATGGCCAATAATAACTGCAGGGGAGGATTTTTTTTTTTTTTGGATCGTCTGTTAAACGTGTTTAAAGGCTGTATGATTATGTAAAATCGTTTGGGGGAAACGGCGATTTCGTTAAAGTATTAATTAATTCGGAACCGCAGTACGAAGGACAATAAAGCGTGTGAAAATTAGATCACAGCTGTAGAGTTTCGAACAGAACAAAACGTAACAAAGCCGGTTCGGAAAACGGGAGCGAGAAAGAAGTGTCTGAACTCGGAGGCGAACGCAATGAGATGATAATGTAACGTATTGTACACTACATATTGTACATAGTATCATGGCCAATAATAATATATCAATGCCTTCCCAAACATCTGGTAGATTTTCCGGCGCCAGCGCGTTTTTCAATGATGTTCGAGATAGGCGAATTAATTATTATTATCGAGCGCGACCAGAAGGTTTTTTTACGCTCTCGAGTCCTGTATTCATACCGGAGAAATGAAAAGTTTCGTGTGCAATTGATTTATCGATGACACACCGTTGAAAAGCGGAGATGATTATAGTGTCAGCGGACTCTTGCGCGCGTGTGTATACATATTTTTTTTATGTATCTGTGTGGGGACGCAATGACATAATAATAATATATGGACGCCGAGTTGGAACTGCAAGTTTTGGATGCGCGTAACGATCACGATGAGGAGTGTCGTAACAAATATATTGTTCGAAGTTTTTTTTTATTATTTCGTTATCCTTATCATTGTAATATGTATCCCGTCGTTGCGACAACAATATCGCGATTGAAAGAGTTCAAGGCCATGTCGTACGAGTATACAATCGTTATCAATAGCGATCGGTTAGATTATGAAATATTTCAAATTCTCGCTGTCTAGTGTTTATTTTCATTAGTCCGTTCGATACGATCATATGATTTTGTTAACAATGTAAGCATTTATTAATGAAATCGTGTACTTTGTGGTTTATGAAATTAGTTTTACATTTCGGTTAAAATGCACTGTAGGTTTATTTCATTTACTTTGAGTATTTGCTTAGAATATACGTATAGGTCCAATAGGTCCATGTATAATAACGCGAATAACCGATTAATTGAAAATTAAAATACTACTCCGTTATATTGTATTTACTTACATTTGGTTGTTTAAATAATAATTCTCGAAGCCGTATCGATCAAAATACGGGTGACTGTAAAACGAATTCGATGCACGCGTTTGGACGTAAGACGAATTATACATTACATAAACAGTAGATATACCAGTAATAATATGTTACAACAATATAATATATCGTATGGTTAGTTCACGTTGATTTGACGAAATGATTTCATCTTCAAAATCACAATGCGTGGTATAAGTACCGCAACGGTTGGTGCGTGATGCAATATTATTGATGAATCGTGTGCCGGACAATAATTTATTATTTGTCTACGAGTGTTCGGTGGATTATCGAGTTAACAAAACGTGTTATTATTCGAATCGTCAGATACGAAAATATTATCATCGAGCGTTATGATAATGTTTCTTCGGGAATTTTTCTTTTCTTCTTGATAATCGAGATTCGAATTACCGAGAAATCGCAGTGTTTAAATTGAATTTCTATTTGAATAATAATGATGATAGTAATAATAATAATAATAATAATAATGTGAAGAAGAAAAAAATGAGAAAAAAAGTTTGATCCGGACGGTTTTTGTCCCTATTGTCAGTGTAATAAATTCCGAACGGGGCGCGTACAATAATATAGTCGCACGCGCGATATACTACAATCGCATCTTTATTACCACGAATCGTATATTCTATCTGCGTATTATTTCTATGTATAATACGATTCGTACACGAATAATAATTATTACGAATAAAAAAAAGTTAAAAATAAAAATGTCCAACATCGTGAACCGTGCTGTGACAGTAATTATTTTAAAATTAGATATAGACAGCGCCATACGACGGGGGTGTTGTGATTGTTCAAAAATTCCATTCCGTTTCCCGTCAACGCGCGTTACTACGACAGTACGGAATTCGTGCGAATCATTTGCACTGGGCACCTGAACATATTATTACATGCCGTACACGGGCAAACTATTCCGCTTGCAATTCGCAGCTCATAATATATATATATATATATATACGACTATACATTGTAATGTTTTATACATCATATACTGTACGCACATAACTTTAATACAATTAAAATAATCTATAAATTCTATATTAATATTATAACGGAGAACAAAAACTGGTTGTTCTCAGTGTTCGCATCACCAACGCGGTCCGTTGAACAATACGGTTTTGTAACTACAAAATAACCTCGTGAATCCGGACTGATTGGGGCTCTAGGTTTCCCGAATTAACGAAAGTTCGGATTAAACGAAATAACCAAAAATCGTAAACTATAAATTTAGTAAGATTTTGTTGGATATTTCATTATACAAATTTCAATCTAGTGCATATATCTAACAGTATAAAACCTAAAAAAAGCACATAATTGTATTATAGCCATTAGTGATTAATTAATCAATTAACAATGGGAAATTTGTAAAACTCGTTTTCATGTTTATTTTAATCTACGGCATAAACTAGCGTAATTTATGTATTATAAACGGCTGTCCGGATGAAGCGAAGTCTGGACTATTGAGGTTTTACTGTATTTCGAAATACAGTCCTTACCTATTCGAAGAGGTTGCCGGCCGTTGTCGACCCATTGCGGTTAATGTATATCGAATTGAATTTTACCTGTGTCCACAGCTATATTATAATATTGTTTATCGTGCACAGCATACATCGGCAATGAAAATATACGGGTCTATATTATTTTATGTTCAAATGTGTTATGGTGACGGTCAAAAACAAAACTCGATGTTATTTTGTGTGTCGTTCCGTCGTATAATAACTAATTGAAATACGTTTTGCGTCCGACAATTCGGTCCATTGGACCGTTTATCGTTCACAATTCTAATATTTTTAATAGACTGTCAAATTTGTCAAACATAAATTATAATGAATGTATATCACGATAATATGCGTTGTTCGACAGTATTGTATTAATCGTTAGTTCTAACAACCCGAACATAGTATATCGTACACAAATACATACCTATAACGTGACGAGGAGATGGCGACAACGACAAACGACCCAAAAACCGATTGTTTACCACATATGTTTATAGCAGACCACGACACATTTTTGCGCGTTTCGTGTCGAAAACTTAACGTCACCTCGCACCTCCCACACATACTTACCGCATATATAGCGTAAGAAACAAATTTATTTTCCGCGACGTTTTCAGGTCTTAATCAACAGGAGTTGGCCTACAACTATTCGCTATTTATTTAAAACTAGACTTCGTCCAATTGGGGCTGCGCCCCAAACCCCCCTTGCTCTACCGGGGGACTCGAGTTGGGTGTTTGTCATCCGGCCTACGGCGGGAAGACGGGTCTCGGATGGTGGACGTAGGTCAATCCGCCTACGGCGGAAAGACACAGTCACAGGAGGTACGGTTATTTAAAGTCTGTGAGTCTGTCGTTCAGAGTCCCAGTTTGAAAATCACAAATTTGGCACCTATTAATAAAAGCTTTGATGTCAAGCGGTTGGTCAATTCATGTGGATTTGATAGGCGTTATGGACATTTCAATCCAAGAGAATACCATTGTTTAGCGAGTAGTTTGGTCAGGTAGGCAATCCGACTGCGTCGAATCGCGGACCCAGTCACTGTGCTCCATTCGTATGTCCGATTCTATTGTCTGTATCGAAATCGGGAAAGTAAAATATGAGTTTTAACGTCTAGCCGTTAGTTGTTTAGGATGATAATCGATAGCCGTAAAAATTATATTATATACTTGATATAAAAGAAAATAATTATAGTACCTAAATTAATTTCTGTGTAGGACAACAGTGGTATAGCTCAAATCAGCCAGCCTGGTAGGCAATCCGACTGCGTCCAATCGCGGACTCAGTCACTGTGCCCCACTCGTATGTCCGGTTCTTTTAACTGTACCGAAATCGGCAAGTACAAAATATGAGTTGTAATGTCTAGCCGTCAATCGTTTAGAGTGCACATCAATAACAGATAATGCTATATACTTAGTCTATGTAAGTAAGTATAGTAAGTGAATTTTGTATAAGAGAAAAGTGGTATTGTGTGAATAAGCCAGCAAGGTAGGCAATGTGACTTCGTTGGATCGCGGACCCGGTCACTGAGGCCCACACGTATGTCCGGTTCTTTTAACCGTACCGGAATCGGCAAGGTCGAAATATGGATTGTAGTGTCTAGCTGTGTGTCGTTTAGGATACAAATCTATAGCAGTTGACGCAATTAGTTGATTCCGAGTCCGGAGTGTGCATGTTAGTCCAAGAGAATAGCATTGTTGTGCAAGGCGGTTAGTTAAGAACTTGAAAGTTATTGCCTAAGAAGATATAGTAAAAATAAAAAATTCAAATAATAGAGACAAATTTTGAATAATTATGGTTTAACCAACATTATTTGTTGAATATAATCATTATAAATTAATAGAAATATAATAAATACAATGTTAAACACATAAAAAACACAATTTTTGTTTAAAAAGAAAATATTAATTGTTATTATAAATATATATTAATTGAAGTGCACTATGTGTGAAGGTTATAACGCTTGATTTTTCAAACAAATATATAAACACATTCATTGGTATTTCAACATATATATATATATATATATAAGTACATTGTTTAGGGTGATAAACATAATATATGCAATATATTTTTTTATGTATTAAGTACACTATACTGACAATGGTACACTTTGGATATAATAGTAAATATATTAACTGCAAATCTATAAGGTACACCATTTAAATCATTACCTGTGTTTTTTTTTGCATAGTTTAATATTCTAACTGCCATGATAGTCAATTGTTTTGACCGTTTTAATTATATAATCTTTTAAACCATGTAGCTATCTGACTTATAAATGTCATTACCTCCAATTTTTAAATATAATATAGAACATGCCTACAGTGCAATAGTATATACACAACGAATTATAATAATAATAATAATAAGTATTTCAGTCATTGGTATTAATAGTATACCAAGTAAATAAAATATATTGGAACATTTAGTATTTATTATATATAAGTTTCTAATGAATTTTATAAGATCTTGAGTTATCCTATTGTCCGATAGTTTTTCTTAATGCAATATCATTAGTCCTAAAAGAGTTGAATGTCTTATAAATGTATTGTATACATTGTATAAATGTGATATATGTTTTAGAAATAAGTATAATCATATAAATGTAAAAGGTACTATAATATATCCCTAGTGTACTGGAAAATACTGAAATTTTATAATGCATACCTATATTTATATGAGATGATACAGGTGGTGAACATATGCCTCCATTTAAGTCATCATTGAGATCTAATAAATATTGTTGAATAGCATCAGTTTGAATAATTAATTAAATAAATGTAATTACAAAACAAAACAAAAATTAATCAAAAGCTTGAAAAGTCCAATAATAATGCCAAAACATTATTTAATTATGAAAACTATTAATATAACGTTAAGTATTGAATAAATAAATAGTTAAAAAAATTATTAAATGTTTGAAAAGTGAAATTCTGTATCAATAAATTATATTGAGGTATGTGCACCAAGTATGTAATAAATCTAATAAATCTAATATAATTCTATGAAATATAATAGATATAATGACTATCCACAAATAATAACAATGATAATAATAATTATAATAATAATATAGTACATGTTTACAATTTACTAATAGTACATTTCAAATATAATGTAAATATAAGATATTGAATAAGTAAGAAAGTAATAAAATGATGGACATCAATTTAAATAATAGATGCCAGATAGAAATTTAAAAAAAATACTTCCACAAACCAATTTAATACTAATATATTATATAATAAAATAAAATTACTGCAGTCAATGATATTAATTGTACATCTAATAAGTGCAACATTTAAAGAAAATGTATTGGAACGAATCATTAGGTCAGGCCGGTTAAAACTCAATAGCTATCTGACTTATGAGATATTTAATAATCCATAAAAATAAGTAGGTATTTAAAAATAAATGTTACTATCTCAAACTTTTAAGCAGTTATTATAAAAGTGTAAAATCACATAAGCTCAAATTTTTAAATAAAATATAGTACATGCCTACAACAATAACAATAATAAGTTATTATTAAAATAATATTATAAATACTTCAATCATATATACTAATTAGTTTTTACATACCCAGTAAATAAATTATATTGGAACAATTAGTATTATAATGGATTTCATTTGATCTTGTTTTAGTCTAATGTCCTATAGTTTTCCCTTAGTGCAGTATCATCAATCCGTAAAAAGTTGAATCTTTCCTAAATGGGTTGTAAACCATTGTTTGTATTATATACATAAAAAAATGTTATAAAAGTTTATTATGTGTTTTGGAAATAAGTATAATCAAATAAATGTAAAAGATGCTATAATACAAAAATTAAACAAAGTATATAAATCTGATAATTGATTAATTAGAATATCTATAAAATTTAATATTTAATTTGACAGTGCATAATCTAACTATTTACATAATATATGTGTACAATTTAATAACAGTAAATCTCAAATATTGTAAAAATGAACTGATAGCGGTTGTAAGAAAGTAATAAAATCATTGTAGTACTATATTTGTGAAGATATGCTATAATAATGCATAATTTAGTGAGAAATATAATTTTTTGGGGAAGGGCTTCAGCCCCAAAGCTCCCCCCCCTGGGTGCGCCACTGGCGGGCATCATCGGTAGTGTAGTTTTTATAGAAAAATATTTACTGGCCGTGTTCGTTTAGTAATAACTAATAATATTTAACAATAAATAATTGAAAAATGTGCGACTTGGTAGCCGGGGAAACACGGACGGCGTCGAACGGTCGAACGGACAAACATTGTTGTAATATTGTAATACCGAGAATACAGGGAATTACACAACCGACGAAAATTCAAAACATTCAATAATGATAAACGATAATGAGATAACAACGTGGCGACAGCCGCCGAAAAAAAATGCAAGAATTGAGGGCGACCATGTAATTTTATGGCATTAATAGATCCGGGCGATGATATTAATCGACGGGTATCGAACCCGACACCTATCGCACTGTAACCCACCTACCTATCTTATCGGCCTACCTAATCAGTTGGAATACGGGTTATTTGAACGCGATAATCAAGAAATTCGCCAGACTAAACCGGTGTAGATTTCCCCTTAAAAAGTTAACCGGTGCAGTATTAAGAAATTCGTTGGACTAAACCGGTTAAGAATCGAGACACACCGGTTTACTTTTTTTCGACCGCTTCAACGAGGTGGTCGAAAAATACCGATCCCGATCCGTCCCCACCCTAAACCTGAATTTCCCCTTATTATCTTGTATCACATCAATCACTATCAATTTTTTGACACTAAACCAAGTTAAAAATATGCAATATGCGATAACAAAATGAATTAGAAAAGTGGGAGTAAACCGATCTAAACCGGTGTATCTTTACACTGAACCATGATCATGAATCGGAATCACGAATCGGGATCGGTAAAGCAAACCAGTTTAATCTGGCGAATTTCTTGAATGTCGCAACGCCATCGGTATACGGAATGGCAATAGTAGATATAGAATCTCCTGAAAACGGGATTTCGGAAAAGCCAAGGACTGTGGACATGATGATACCCAGTGCATCCAATCGCAAATTTTCACGTTTTATAGAAGAGGAGGATTTGAGTACCATTACTACAATTCATTTACTCTCAAAAACGAAAAACGTATGAACTTAGAACATGACATCAATGTGATTTTTCTCTAACATTCAATTTTTAAGGGTTTAAACAGCTTTTGGTCGGGTACACAATTTTTTTTTCGCATTTTGATTACCTAGGAGATATAACATTTTGTTTAATATGGTGTAATAATAATAATGATTGCCGTAAAACTATAGATATTATTGTTAAAAATAAATACTTGTATAGGTACGTATGAATAAATAATAATAAATATCATTGAAATATATAGGACGATTATGCAATTTTTCCATAGGATTTTTTATTTCCTTGACATCAAAATTCTAATTTATTACTCTACCCTAAAAAAAACATATAATATCTCCCTGATGAAGTAATTTAATTACATAGATTGAGGTATATGTAAATTAATTTATGTGTATATTGTATGTATATATAATATTCAAATATCACCCGTATACTGAGCGAACGGCAAATATCACAAAAAAAAAAATCCGTCAAACCATACATAGGTACCTATATGAACTCGAAATTTGTAATTGTTGTTTATCTCATACTCTAAACGTGCAATAAGAAGGGATTAAAAAAGAAAAAGAAATGTTTGATACAACCAAGACTGTTGGCATGGGAAATCTCAGTATTACAGTAACTCGGCTAGCATTTATACAAGTAGATAGATTTTCAAACGTATTCACGTTCCAATCAACGGGGTAGAATGATAAGACTGTATTATTATTCATGGACGTGATATTATTATATTATTCTATTTCTGTAACATTCAGCGTGGTGTACAATTTTGATTATGCCGTTGAGTTGTCCGTTTTTAGCTATATGTGTCAGTGAAATATTATTTCCGCGGTATTTATTCGCCTGCCAAAAAACAACATTGTAAGACAACTTTTTAATTTTACTTGAACGGGTTTTACGCGTTAATACTACATCAAGTTTATTCAATGATTCAATGATTCAATGATTACAATAACGTGCGTACGGATAAAATATCATGTATGACAAAAATATTTGCAGCCATTCGCTGCATCAACTAATAAACGTAAACGCATAATCCAACATAAATTTCGATCACACTGCGCATAGGTACCTGTATAATATTATATACACACGAACCAGTGGCGTGTCCGGAATTTTTTTTACAAGGCCTAAAATGTTACCAAGTACATTACCATGTTTTTTATGTAAATAATTAATTTATATTTTAAGTCATTCATTAAGTTAGCACAAAACTTAAAATTATATTTTAGTATGCGTTCGAAAAAAAAATAAATACAAATACGGCTAATTGTGCCCTCGCTGTATACACCACTGATACGGCACGCGATCTTTCAATGAAATTCCATTCGATTTGATCGAAGACAGTGGTGGTGGTAATATAGAAACCCAAATGCCAACATAATAATAGGAATGATCTACATTCGACATTTTAAATCCCTAATGACAGACATCCAGTATAATTTAGATTTTAGATAATTATTTAGAGATTTGTCTAAATTAATAAAAGGTCGCCCTAGCTCTAAAGTATAATAATTTATTGTTTCTTCATAAAAATAATAATATCCTCACTATTCGATTATTTATCACACGTTCGACTGTTAATGGTAATATTAATTTTTATAACAATTGATCTATAAACCTAGAAAGATCGACTGGTTGGCGACCCCTGTAGTAGGACGTTACATTGGTTTGTTTACAGAAAAAGAAACCGATCGCAATCAGTTATTCGATTTTATTATTTTGACACGTTCCTGATAAACACAGTTCCTATTATTATTATTATGACGTATCGTAAACAAAAATGGGAACGTACAAAACATAATAATATCATGTAACGCCCGACCCTCGTCAACGGCAATGATGTGCTGTGCTGACCGTTATTCTCATAGGCGTGACGCACATTATTATTACTATTACACAAAGTTCTGCGCATCGGAAAAGGGTTAATAACACTGTCTGCGCGCAGAGGAGAGGGACGGTATTTTTGTCGAACTCTATATTACAATATGATTCTCTGGTGAGATTTTCAAATTTTCACGCGACACACATGAACGGCGATTATTGCCATGCACGATGACGGCCGCCGGTCATTTATGGGAAACGTATAATTATGTGCACTGTATTATTTAGAAATGCATAGTTTTGTACTTATATATATATTCAGGAGAATTCAGTGGAAATAAACTAGAAAAACAACCTGAATATAATTTTCTGCGTGAAAATATCGTGCTGTATTTCCATTTTACAAACAAAAGCTTTTGCTGTAACCACAAGATATATCAAGCAGGATATTTATCTTTATAGGTAAAAAAAATTCTATGCACTGCAAAATATAGTACACGTCATAATGTATACATTTCATTAATCAGAATTATGAAAAAATGCACAATTTAAGCATAAATTTGTTATACTACTTGGCGTTTACTCTAGTGTTAAATTGTTCATATCCATTATTATAATATTGTATTGTACTATTGGGCTCCAGCCCGTTCATAAATAAATAATAAATAAGGGGAGACCATATGCATAAAAAATCACCCTGTATATGTAGTATTATTACATGTAGATGCAAGTAATCGCATTAATTTAGGTACTTGCTACCAATACAGGATATAGTTGCAGTGTTTGTGATAAATTTCAATTCTATTTTGGTTAAAAAAAAAGATTTGTTAACATTTTTAATTCACTTTTAGCATACCATGTTGAATTTTGAACAATGTTTACCGATGAAGCGCCGATGAAATCTATACACAAATACACAAATAATATACTATACGCTTGTTGGTCTAGATTTTTTTTTATTCGACGACGAGTACACCTTTGCTGCAGTTACGCCGAGCCGTTCATTTGTTAAAAAAAATAATATGATCATCGAGTTTAATATTTCGTTTTAAAAAGCATGGCTAAAAAATAACATCTAAAATGCCTATAATTTCCATCCGACAGTGCTATTACGGTATTATAGATAACGCCGCGCGAGCACGGTTTTAAATTGAATGGGAACGCGTTCGCCGAGGAGAAGAATACGGACAGCTATACGATTACGCCGTGAAAATTCAAACATTTTGGCAAACATAAATCAGAATAATGTGTTTAATATTTTATAAAACCGTTATAATATATTGCGAAGATTAATTTAAAAATGTAACGATGAGATTATATTAAAATACGACGTGAAGCCTCGTCATAAAAAAAAAAAAAAAATTAACAATTATGTATTCGTCCCGACTCACTTGGAGGCTAAATTACTTTTGAAAACGATGATAAATCTGATACCATCAATTCGGTTTTGCCGTTTAGGACATCGGCCAAACAAGTTAAACAATCGGCAAGATAATAATATATACAGGGGGGGGGGGTATTGCGATAAACATTTTAATAGAATCATATTATATTATTATTACCGAACATAATGATTATTTTACGTCATGCCGTTCAAATCTTTTTTTTTTTTATGAACATCATTTATATTATGAATAAAATAACATTGTCTGTTTAATAAATGCACACGACGATAAAACGTATTAAGTACTGTGTTGGGGATGTATTATATTTTTTACCTACGTATAAATTTTTGCTATAACCGAAGGAACACTGCGTCGTTTTTAAATTCGACCGGTGAGTAGCCGGAATAAACAAAGTATTATTGGGAAATCGTACTCGCAGCACGTGATTGGTCCTCAGTCAATTTTCCGAATTATTTTCATCCGCGTTACGTTCCGAATATCGCGTATTCAAGTGTCAAATGCAATTTGCTCGGGATTGCCCGCCGTGCGGCACGCTGACAAAATCACTGGTTTTTCTTCCCCTCCTACACTGCGCCAACCCCACACGGAAACTGTTTCGTTACAATCTTATTTAACCATATAGGTGCTTACCTGCAGATGGTTACGCGAGTGAGGGAATACATTTTTATTATATTTTTCGCAGTAATCTCGTTTCCTTTTTCTTTTCTTCCCCCCTCCCGTATAGGTAACTAAGTTTGAAGAGAGAATAAAACACACACACACACACACACACACACACACACGAGGAATGATTTTGTAAACAAGGTGAAATTTGTCATCCTTGACAATAAATCGGAAAGCGAAGAATACCATATAAAAATAATAAATAATATATTATAACTGAAAGAACGGGCTTAAAAAAAATTATAAATTCTAGTTTCATATATTAATACATTATATTATTATCTGTCGGGTTTCGTTATATGTACGTATACATAATACACGTATAATACAATCTAAAAGCGTATAATATAGCCAAGAGATGCATTTTGTATATTTACGACAGTTTGCACACGATTTAGGGCCGTTATTAATAATAGTTAACCGAAAGAAACACTGCAATATTAACTAGAAGTTTTATAGCGAAACATATACGCTGCAGTTTATCCCGCGTATTATTACCAAGGTAGAATAATAATAATAATAATATAGTAATATGGTTTCACAAGAGTATATAACATCTACATATGTGGTAAAGGAGCACGTTTTTATTTTTATTTATTTGCTACCCCGATGCCAACGTACGCGAGGAACATCAAAATCCATTACATCGACTGTACACACAAATATTGTAATAATATAATATTAATCTGGAATACGGTAAATATTATTCATTCGTTCGTATTTTTTTTTTTTTTTATTCTATACACACGTTATAGTCTGGGAAAAGTTTCGTGTATTCGTCGATGTGTATTTGCCGCACATATTTTTTTTATAACGTCGTAAAAACACAAAAACAACAACTGGTGATGATGCTGTTTCGATAGGTTCGACTTTGCACGGATAACCTTACCTACATCGTAATGCATGAATATATTTTGGAAACTTTTTCGCGAATCAACAATATTTGTGTTCTCTCGCGTCAATGTACCAAAACTGTTCGATTCGCAAGATATTGAATCGTTTTTACACCAGCTCGCGGTAAGTTATAGTACGATGGTTAAAATAATCCGTTATAAATTTTGTTCGAGCGACGACGACGATTTCGTGTTTGGAAAAATGGCGATTATTAATATGATCGATCGCGTGGACCTGTGGAAAAGTAAACGAAACCATCATTTCTCGGTAAAAATTATAAGCGATCAATGTACGATCATGTTGTACGGGTTTTGAAAACGGTCTATGGATTTTAGAAATTACATTCATAATAATATCCCTCGATTATGTATGCGCCTCTAGTCGGTATAACAGTTATACGCGCGCGTCGATTTCGGACAGTCATTATAGTTCCACAACGCAGCTGTTACGTTTTGAAAATATTATAGTACAGCGCGTTTCGTTCCGAATTGAAAATTCAACTTTTGATATGTTATTATTTTGTACTACTCAATAATGTCCAACGAGCAACGGGAAATAATTGCTGTCGATAAAAACTCAAATTTGAGTAAATAAATCTCACAATGAAAATTGCAGTCTTAAAATGTGTGTTGAGAATGAGTGACCAAAACATATTTATGTTTTTTTCGTGCGATATTGCTAATGTCCGATCAAGGAACTTTTAATAAAATTGCCTACACGCGGATATAGATGCAATATATATACATAGATATCGATGTATATTACATACATGATTCATGGCAAATCATTCTCATAGATGTCTATATAAATATATAATACTATATTGGTTTTTTGAAACATATTTATCTATATGTCGGAAAATCTAATAACACTGGGTGACATTTTGAGAAGGAAAAAAATGGGACAGTTGTCACTACAAAATTCTCCTACAAAAAAAAAAAAAATATATTTCAAAACTTAATTATAATAATAATAAATATAATACAATAATTTTTAAAAATTTTACTAATAATAAATAAGTAATCTTACATTATTAAACTATTTAGCAATTGGTACAAATTGATTTACATAAATATATTGATTCAATTTTTTTAACTATAAATAAGAAAAATTTGCCATCAGCTATCTTCACTATTTAAAATTTGAAATTCTTTATTTTATATAAATTTACTTTATTCTCTTTTACGGATAAAATGGGATTTCAAATAATAATATGAAAATGACGGGATTAAAACGGAATAAATTGCGTTCCATTTGAATTTTGTCGGGAAAAGGGGACGTGATTATCAAAAAAGGGATAATTGTATGGTCACCTTATACAGGAAGTCTAGTGTTAAAGTGAGTTTATCAAAATCAACTATTGACATTATAACCGGCATTAAAATATAGTCTTATAGTGTTACAATAGCTTTGTAGGTGCCGAGACTTTATGAGATTTGCGTTTTAGACACGTTTCCGTATTACCTAGGTTATATTGGGTTATATAGCCTTGGACAGGTTTGTTTTATACATTTTTCAGATTATAATGCGCGTCCGCCTGTTCAACGCTTACTGCGTTTTAAACGCGTTTGGACGAAACGTAAAACCGTAAGGGTACATCATGACGGATAAACGAATTATTACGAATTAAGTTTATATTATGTTATCATCGCATGTTTCTTGTGTTTGTTTATACTGCAGCAGTACACATCTCATAGGAAATGCACGAGCATGTTTTATGCTAGGTATACATGGTTTACGAGACGATACATTACAATGGTCTAATTAAACGCTCAGTTCTCCATAATCGTACTCGCCGTACCGCAATTAACATAAAAAATAAAATAAAAATCAAGTTACGACTGTGTAATATAATATTATACAATTAATGTCGATGATACGGCGAAAAAAGTTTCGTAAAAATGAATACTGCACACGAGAAGCTTGACGTTTTTTTTTTTTAATACAGGAATATGAAAAATGTATACGACAAAATATTATGATCTGGATAATATGAAATATTTTATCGAACGCCGTGCGCGGTTAATGGGATGACACCGAAAACGAGCCTAATGTTTAAACAAAAGCATTATTATGATATTATTGCGTTGTTTTATAAATCACTATTCAACCAGCTGGTCGTTAAAAATTCAATTCATCCAACAACTGAATCGCTATAACGGCAACGCAGTACGGATGAAAATAAAATATATTTTTCGAAATGAACGCACAAAGTTCCAAGAAACCGTCTCATTTCGATTGTTTAATTAGGACGTAGAAATAACAGAATTCAATAATTAAAATTTAATAATAATTACGTCCCTGGCGTGAACATAATATGTATATACAAAAAAAAAATACCTTTTTTAAAGCGTTTCACGAAAGTCCAAAAAATATTTGAGTTGTTATTATATTTTGCTGCACTGCCGACAGTAATTAAATTGATTAAATGAACCCAGTCGATAAGTGTAGTATACGAGTATTTATTAATAATTTATTGCGTCGGATAAAACTCGTAAAAAAAAAAAAATCGTTGACAACATTTTCACCAAACTCCATCCGAACACTTTTTCCATACAACCGGACCGACGGCGGGAAGTGGATAAAAAAAAAGTTCTAAATGTTTTCTCGCTGCAGTCAAAATGCTTGGACTGAAATATTACTTAAATACGCATAAATTGTGTGTGGAAACTTTAATTATTATATTACCTACGGAGTGAAAAGTTTTGTTTTTTTTTTCGAAAATAAAGTTTGAAAAGTGTACAACGTTATTGTACTCACATATTTAATATATAAACAAATTATAATAATTTTTAAAAGCATTTATACTATTGTTACCTATTGTTTAGTGTTATTATATCATATTTATTGTGCTGGTGTATTTTTTTCTCATCTTTAATACGTTTAAATCCGATCCTAATTCGTTTTCAATGTACCACGCATCAATGTAATAACTAAAGAGATTTTTTTTTCAACTGTTAAATCAATAAAACTCTGATTCTAAGCGTAGTCGCGTAGGTGAAACGGATGTAAGTGTATGCTAAAAATAAATAATTACTAGTTTTCATAAGCTGCTCAACCGAATAAGTTTATGGCACGTGTTCGTGAACGATTATCTGAAGCTTTTCAAATATTGACGGAAGAAAAAATGTATAAAATGTAATAAAATATTTTATTGTTGTTCGTCGCCTGATTACGAAACGATGCAGTGGTTGTTGCCAAGAAAGACTTTGAAACGGTGCCGAAATTTTATTTTCGCGCGACCGACATAAACTGTATTAAATTTAAATATTGTCTCGTTCGTGTTCAGATTAAAAAAAAAAAAAAAAAAACCAAACGCAATTAACAACTGATGGAGTGCATTATGTACAAATTCGTTGGTATGATGAGTATTTAGATTTTAATACGATTCATCCGAAAATAACCGCGCGGTATACGTAGTATTATTAGGATACAACGTATACACATATTACAATATGTGTATGAGTAATATTATAAAATATACACATTTGCTGAGCACCCGCACTCGAATTCTAATATATATTGATAATGTATTTAATTGCAGTAACGTATTATTTTTGTCTGCTGCCTCTCAATTTACTCGCTAAACGATTTACCCGACGGTGTTCAGACGCATTCATTTCACTCGGCGTTCCTTATTGTTTACCAACCATCCATTACGCGTACGTTCCATCTCAGAAGCTCCGTGAATGGTATATAATAATTATATAATAAATGTATAGGTACGACGACGTGGCGATGGTGCCGCCGCCGCCACCATGAATATAAGCAGACGCGGAAAAATAAGTTTTCCACGGTGTAGCGGAAATATAATTTGTAAAGACACGCGTAGAATTTCCAGTTGAAGTATCCCGCGTGTTTTACTACCGTTTTCATTAATTTACTAAAGAGTTTCGAGAATATAATTTAAAAGATATTTCTTATCACTGTGCAGCGACGGCATTCGTCGACGGTTTTCCGCTGAAGACGTCATGATTTCCATTTACGTGGATTATCATAATTATATGCGCCTCGCGTTGCTATTTCTTCGATATTTACTTATCTCTCGAACAACGCAATGATTATCATTATCATCACTACAAAGGTTTCGATTAGTATAATCACTTTCGGACTGTACAATAGTGCATATGATATATTGATATACATTGTACCATTATGCTAAATACACCCGAGATCGAACATCGCCTCAAAATCGATATACCGCGCCGTGTAATATCTATAATATTATTAAATATAATAATACTATTATAATACGTAACCTGCATATTTTACGGATTTAACTACGGTCATTTGTATTTAATGTTGGATAAGTGTTTATTACAAAAATTATCATAATATACATGCGACTATAATAATATTATAATCATCATTATTATACGTTCATTGTGCGGACCGGTATCGCAAGATCTACAAACTTTTCGTTTTTACTCAAAATAAGTGATTGTTTACTCAACTTTTGAAAATTACAATTTTACCGTGGGAAATTCCACTTACGTGCGTTTATAAATTATTATATACATAACAATTTATGGTATTGTTTTGTATAATATCTCATTGGAACGTGACCGAAGTTCTAATCCTGCGCACCGCAGTAGGAAGAATATAAGTATAAAGAGTTGACATAGCAGTATATACGTAGTTCTTTTCGAGTCGACTTGTTGTTTTTAAATTGGTCAACAACTCGAACGATTGTAAACCGTGTACTTACATAAAAGTGCCTCTCGTGGGTTGTTATTTGCGGTTTCCCTTTGTTCAGCGGACTTACCTCCCGTCATATTTGTGGCGATCGCAAAACCAATTGTTTCGAACTGCCAAAAAGTGCGTGCGTCCGATGCTCGACGCAGGATATATTTATTGCGTGGCAGCGATTCGTCGTCTGTTCACCACGCTGGAAAGCCAAAAGTTTCCGCACAAAAGCCAACTTCTACAGCAGGATACTTTTCCTTACCCCGTCCACGTTTTATTCCACCGATCCATCTGGGCCTCGCCGAACATAACGGTCATCGTCCCTGTTTTTGATATAACCTGACCGCAGACGTAAATTAATTACAATCGTATAATATTGAACCGCGACGGAGGAATTTTCGACGGAGAAATCGTTACGTTTTTATTAGAAAAATGAGAACGTCGACGACGAGCACTATATTGTATACTATTGTACTTTTGTACGCACAAGCCTGCATCCTGGAACAGTAGTCGACGAACGCATATCATAATATGATATTCGATTTTTCTATAGTCAACAATGTGATGGTTTGCCAACCGGTTTTATCGTTTGGTTGACTTATTTATACAGAATGAGCTTGTTACGGTAATATTTTTTTTTCAATTTGTACCTGGTCCCGGAGAGAACCAAGAAAAATGCAATAATTATATTTTTTCCGATGTCCGGATAGGAGATAACCTTATTTATCCTTTATTAGATTTTGACTGGTTTATAAAAATATCAAACATAAACTGTACAAGATAATGTCAAATATTTTTTTTATAGAAGATTTGTGGTTTATTTTTATAATTTTAAGATTTAATTATGGATTAATTAATCATATATAGAATAAAATATAATTTTAAATATCATGAGAGATATATCTCCTTGATACTCTAATCATATATTTTTGCATTTATTAATATTTTACTAAGAATATTAATTACTAAGATGTAACTTTCTGGTGTATTCACACGTGTATTTCCACTGAGGCACAGTAATATTTATGGTATGATAAGGCAGTGCCGTCTGTGAGCTTCAAGTTACAGACAAAATAATTAAACTTTTCTGTCTATTGAAAGAGAAATAAGTCATCTGCCGTAATAATAGACGAGTTTGCGTCAGTGAAAAAAAGAAAATTGGAATTTTCAATTTAAAAATATTTTAGAAAAGCTAATCTTTTTAACTGTTTTGTTTCATACCATTAGTTTTAAAATTTAAAATAAATGTATAATAACATGCGTGTAATAAATATTATACGCCAAATTATACGTCAATGTTATGATTTCAAAAATATTGATTGTCTAAAAACATTATAATATTGTTCCATAATACGTTCGATTTTAGAGTATGGAACAATAATTTGGAAGCCTTATCAACTTAATTACATTAGCCGTCAGATACTATACAATCTATTCTCTTGCGATATTTTTCTTTCAAGTTTTTAATGAATTGTTCCACAAAGGAACTTGCAGTGAAGTTAGGTCTAAATTCATTTTCCACCAGACGATGCATCTTTTATTGGTAACATTTTAAATAATAATAATCAGTGTCCTGAAAAACTTGAACGAATCGGTTTGGCGATTCCAACTTTTTATATTATATTAAAAAATGTATTTTACGAGTTATTCCACAGACAATCATACAGTTTTAATGAACCCAAAAGTCGTATGCTTCTGGTTCACAACAGCTTCGATAGCTTCGATTTCAACTACGATTCTGAATCTAAACCTCATCATTTATGTTTTGATTTTAATTTATAATTATATTCATTATATTTTTTTCTCTTTCATAATGTATTACCTCCATATTTATTAGCAAAATTTGATCACAATGTTTAAAAATCTATTTATATTATTATTCCTAATATTAAACTAACTTTATCTGAATTCCATGTATATACTCCCTTGCCTCCGGGTGTAAATAAGTCAATAAATTAATCAATTGATTAATAAATACAAAATACAGTATCCTATTACGTTTTTATTCAATAAAAATATTCATTGGTAACCTTTACACTGACACACTGGGCCTACCCGGAAAAAAGTGTCTAGCTGCGACACGGTCAAGAGCCACGTACACATAATAATGTATCCCAGGATTAATTTCTAGGTAAACGCGCGACCGCGATCCCAAACGCCGCCGCCGTCCGCTAATCGCACGCACTCGCTCGCGTCTTTAACGAATACCCGCACACCGTTTACATCTCTTTCGCAACAACGTAATAATATAATGTATATACGGCCGTATACATCAGCGGAATAATACAATTTGTACGTCCATGCCCGTCGTTCCCTCCGGTGAAAACACTTTTCACCCCTTCAGGTTAAGGCGGCTGGTACCAATGTCATATTACCCTCAAAAATGCACTCTACGGAAATAGTGATCTTGCTCCGCAGAATTAACTAAATTTGATTTTTTTTTTGTGCACATTAATAGAGAGAAACATTCTACAGGCCGCATTAAGCTCCGTTTTATATTTATTATTCTCTACATTTGTAATAAGTTTTTAAAAAGAGTAAATTTAAAGCATTTTTTTACGAATACTTTCTTCACTATTTGAATTTTGAATTAAAAAATTAGAGTTCAATGCGGCCTGTTGAAAATGCTGTTGTTTTTCAATTAAAAAAAAAAAAAATGTCATCATAATATTGAATTTACAATGAGTGATATTTTCGTCCGTCAAACGGCCAATTAAATATATCGTTAGTTTACTAGTGACATGTGCATGCGCGTACGTTCACGTTGTTCGTAGATCCTCAGCCTATGGTTTACTTATACTAATAATCACTTACACTTTCATACGTACACGGCGACGACCCAGCATGTAGATCTGGTTGCCAATGATTCCCGCTGCCTTAAAAGCTCATCATGCACCTGCGGCCGACCACCGGGTGATTGGCACGCGTCATCGTCAACTGTACGTCTTATGCACACGCTGGATTGTACATTAGGAATAATAATAATAATGATAATAATACGCTGGGGACATATCGAAATCCGCTTGTCTACGAGTATTCATATGTAAGTATTATACTAATATTATGAAGCTGCAGAATTTGTGTGTTCGATTTGACGCGTTAATCTCTCTGGAATAACCGCTACGGTTCGAGTTGAAAAATATTTTTTTCGTGTTAAATGGTCCATTTACCGAAGAAAGCTATTATATAACATCAAGTTACGGCTAATAAGGAGTGAAGGAGCGTCAATAATAAAAAAAAAAAAAAAACGTTAAGTTGAAAGTGTAAAAATTTATTTTTCCATTTAAAATGGTTACCCAGGCAATCATTTTTTATATTGATCTTATAACGGATATTGAGTACCCAAGAAAATGTTGCGAATCGCTATGAAAACCAAATAAACTGTCAAATTACTAATATTGCATATTAATCGTAGTAAATTGTCCAAGAAGAACTTAGTAAAAAAAAAAAATCTATTAATGGTGGCTGATAAATTATTATTTTGGTTTTCATAGCGACTCGAAATTTTTACTGCGGATATTACTTTATGTTTATCATTATAGAATCAACACAAAAATGTTACCTTGGTAGTTGGTAACCAGTAATGATGAAAATGAAACTATAAAATAGCACCGAAGTATATTTAAGGACGTCACACCCGCATATTGTGTCGTTTCCCGTCTTACGAACGTACAACATACATAGGAAGTCTGCGTCGGCGTTCAGTAGTTTGAATGCTGCAGTGTTGTTAAATTTATTACCAAACCGATCTATGTGGTCAAACATCACGGGAAGAACTACATTATCTGTGTTTTTACATCGGTTTTATACGATGTTTAAATTTTTCAATGAGTATGTGAAATATTACAATTACTTAAAAGAATCTCATTACTCGCTTAGTAATTAAAATATCGTAAAAAACCGACGTAAAAACACAGATTATGTGTTCTTCTCGTGATGTTTAAAAATATAGATGAATTTTATTTTTTTACAAAGATGAAATTTTTATTGAACAAATAAATTTTTGTTAAAAACAATCAAGTTTGATAAATAGATATATACTTGGACTGTAAAATTGAATATACAATTAGGTTTTAAAAATCGACCTTATTTATATAGTTTTTAGGAAACGGTTCCGATAGAATCATGATTTAAATATATTGTGAATATATTAATTTATAAAATCTTTTAGATCAAATTTTTCGAAGCCCTGAATGATATAATAATTTATTGTTTATTCACTACGAGTATTTATGATAATATTGGAAACCGAATCATATAATAAATAATAATAACGAAAAAGAATTAACGTTTGTAATATTATTATAAAAATGTGTTTTGAGTGTCTACTGTGTTTACCTTTTAATCTCATTTCTAAGTATTTAAAATATTTCTTTAATTAATATTTTCTTACATTTAAGCCACACACAATTCTAATAAAGATCATCCGCCTGATGTATGCTGTACATTCTTGTAAGCGAAAGTTGGAGGATTTTCTCGGGAAACGACATCATAAGAATTCCACTGTAGTATATAGTTCTGTGGAATTCATAAGGATCTTGCGGTAAGAAAAAGAAAATTTGTTCAAAATTCAAATTCAAAATGGCGTCGCGCCGTTGTGACTTAGATGTAATGTGCATCAAGAGAGGGTAAATGCGGTAAGCGATTTCACAAAATGTTGTTAGTTAAGATTCCGTAGATTTTCGATCCGCCCCACACATTATGCGGTTTTCGCGAATTACGCAGACGAGGTAAAATTCACGAGACATGCCGTGTTTGCGGTCTAAAACGTCACATGACTTTTAAATTATTCTAAGAAAGTGAATAGCGCGAGGTACACGCCTATCATCTACTTGATTGATATAGCGGTTACGAATTTTTTTTATTCACACGTTACCGCGAACACTTTTTTCCAGGCGCACTTACAGTACACGCGTGGAACTTAGAAATTGTTAAACTTGTTTATTACTAAAATAAAAAAAAAAAACCCTTTTTTTTCGATTTTTTATTTGTTTCACATAAATAACCAAGCGAGTTTAAAATATATGAAAAGAAATCTATAGCCTCAGGCTTTTCTGGAATGCTATTACAACAGCTTTCCGTAAGTCGTAAACACACAATTAATAGTATTTGTCTTTATTTTTACAGTAGTGGAAATCATAATGCATTTTGTATACTAAATACAATATAAACGAATATATTAACTGAATTTTCATTATTTTTTGTAAACAGAGAATTTTTATCTATTTTTCAAAACACTTATTATACTTAAACACACCATGCATACGATCTCGGAGTATATTATTTTTGGAGCATTTAAGAATTATAGACATACACTGTTAAAAAAAAAAAAAATAATGCTCACTATGAAAGAAATTATTATCTTACGACAATGTTTATAATATTATAAATTATATAATAATAACGAAGCGACAATCCAACATTTTAGTTGCATAGAAAAACGATTGACCGGACCTTTTTGTTCGTGTGTCATTGTATTGTGGTGGTGACGAGTGACGTAGAACCCTACGTAAGCAATATTTTTCTTATACGGTCGTGTCGCCAACATATGATGCTGAACTACAATATTTTTATGTATAGCGAAAAACAGTATTCAAGCAATCAGGCAGTAACGCTATTCTTGTTACACAGTGCAATATACAATACGTGTTGCAACTATATATATATACAACTGGATTGTGAACGCCGCTCGAATGGAAATGGCAGAAGGATTGTAAAAAATAAAAAAATAAAAATATCGTTTGACTGTTTTCCTAAATGATCATACCGAGAATTCAACGCACTACATTTTGCACCATCATCGACCGTGTCGTAGTACGAGTCCGTGGATGTTTTGTAGACGCGCGCGCGTGTGTTAGTGTTTGTTACAATCTGTTGGAATATTTTCTACATCTGAAGACGAGATTTTCAAATACTCGCGCAGTTCCCGGTATCCAAAGGCTCTTTTGAACATGTCCCAAACAATAAAGGATCCACGTGTCATCTTACACGCACCGTAATGTATATAATATTAAATCCTAGTATCCTACACTCGTCTGCTGCTCTTCAACTTTTGTCACGCAAAGTTGTCGAGTTATGCGTCGGAGACGACGATAACGGGATATGTGCTCGAACGATGACGTCTTGTTGTGCTCGAGTACTCCTTCGACATCGAGATATTAGTGTCGTTGAATATTTGACGGTTAGAACATATAATAGTTTACACCTTACGATATATTATTAATTTATTAGCTGTAACAGATGCAACGATTATTTCGTGCGGTCACACGTTATGTCGTGCACATTATCGAGACTTTGAATGTTTCTACATACCTACACATAATAATGTTATTCCCAGACACATTTATACTTATTCATAATAATATAATTACTAGGACTCGGATTTCAATGCATTTGCATCTTTTTTTCGGAAGTCTTACACGATGCTTTTCCAAGCTACAAATGCATTTCAAGTGCTCCGTGTTCTAACCACATTTTTTATAATTTTTTTTTTTTTATACGTGTTTGCATTTTAGTGAATTTTATACTTTACATGGTATTTTTTGATATTTTTAGGAAATTTTTTTAGAGTTTTTAGGTCATAAACGTATTTTTTGGTATTTTTAAGTGCATTAATATCCCACACTAATAATTACATATTTATATATGTTTGTAAACTTATATAGATATAACTGGATATTTTTAGTTTAATCATTAATTACACTGAAAATCATCTATTTTATTGTATTATAATTTATTAACGCTAGAAAGAAGGAGGAAAAAAACTTAATCTTTGAAGAAAATATAGTAGTAGTTCTATGGAATATTTGCGTCGGAAAAAATACACTTTCACAAGAGGAACTTAAGTCCACTGGGACCATAGTAAGAAAACAAAAAAAAAAGGCGATTTATCGAGAACGTTTATCATTGTACTCTTGTTCATCATATCGTGTATTATATCCGTTGGCAATCACACAGAGCACTCTGTACAGTACGTCTTATTGTCCGCCGCCAAATACAAACTCTTATATTTATACAAAAATCGCGAGGCCCGCGTATGACCTGCACCCGCGTGATTACTAATCAACGAAGTTTCGGCGGGACCTACGGGACGGCCCGGGATTGCAGTGAGATTTATTGAAGTTATTTTTAGAAAAAAACCTTGTGTACACACTACACACACGTACACTGTGCGATGTCGATGGTGTTATTTTAAATCACATCTGTGCTCGTTAATTTTTTTATGTACATATATATATATATATATACCACTTTGGGCGTATAAAGTTTTAATATATGTTATCATCTATGTATACGTTTTTTTTTTTTTCGATAATTTTTTTTACGACTATTGCTATCCTAAGAAACAGTACGCGATTGGTACGAGCCAGATAAAAATAAGTATAGTTTTAAAAGACAAATCAGGCGTTACATATTATTAGAGGTACCTTGTTCGCAGTTCGGCCCGAATTCTTCCTATTCTTATTATACGGTCGCACTACTGCATTTCCAAGTGGTTTATATTTTTATAATTTATTATATTTTATAATTTTTTCACGTCTCCACCGGTGATTTAAATTTATTTAATTATTTATTTAACCTTTTTTCCTCTTTTGTACGTCCGTGGTGACGACGGCGATGAAAATGTTCACTCAGTTGACTGACAGTCGACTTAATATGATAAAAATAAGAAAGTCAACATAATATTATAATGTAATCAAAAAGTAAAAATTAATAAGCATTCTTTTTTTTTTTTGTATATAAGATGATTGCTTTAAAATTGATAGGATCACGATATAATTATATAACAGACACGGCAACGGGAAACGCCCAAACCCATATATTAAGAACCGGCATCTATAATCGGCTGTTTTTTTTACCCGACTAAAACAGAGCCTCAGTACGCTCCCGAAAAAACTGTTTTGGTTTGGCATTCTATGAGTTCTGGTATCACACATTAATAATATATTTAGTGTTAGCGTATAAACACTTTGGTGGAAAAATACGGCCATTGACGTTACCTTACCGGAAAACAAATATAATTGTAGAAATGTGTTTATCCATCCCATATTTTGCACGGACAGACGATGAGACTTATGTAATGGGTAAACACATAATATTATACGACTATTATACGACAATAGCGACATAAATTTAAATTGTTCATTCTGCTCGTAATTTAATTGCTATTTATTATGTAGACATTTTGATACAAGTCTGGAGCTTGAAATGCAATAGAAAATATAATAAACTTGAATAAATCAAAACATAAAACAGCGAGACGCGTAAAACGGGCTGGATACTGGATTTAGAGCTAGATATTATTATTATACCTACCCAAGAGTGATAATAATAATAATAATTATAGAGATATATTATAGAGTTATAAATTATAATATAATAAACGCAGTCATTTGATGTTGTTGATAGAATTGTATGCGTAGAGCCGTTATTTATTTCATGTGCTAAGGCAGGCTTTGTAAAAAAAAATGTTTAATTTATAGTGAGCACTTATTTATCCATTTTTGATTCTGAACGGAGTGATGGAATCTATTGGTTTTACAATGTGTGTTTTAGATTCTGAACGGAGTGATGGAATCTATTGATTTTACAATGATTTGTGTTTTTTTTATTTTTTATTTTTTATTTTTTTTTTTTCTGATAACAACTTTTTTTGCAGTAAAAATGCTTCAATTTGCTTGTACAGCAACTTTTCTGAAAGGAAAGTGAATGTAGATGGTATTTGGGTTAGTCAAAAATACAACTTTTATAATACCTTTTTAGAAAATCGAAAAAAACGATAAAAAAATTACGAAAAAACGGGAAATTTTACGCAAAATCACGTTTTTACAAACTACATTTTTTTAAAATGCTTTAACTCAAAAACAAAAAAACATAACAACTTGAAATTTTCAACAAAATTTTATATTGGTGTTTTCTATACATGGTTAATATTTCAAAGTATTTTGACATATTTTGATTTATTTATAGACAATTTAAATTTTCGATTTTTGTAAATTTTTTTTTTTAAACACCTATAAAATTTAATTGACTGGTCAAAAACTCTCGAAAATTTAATACAATGTTTATAATAAGCTTAACTTTTCTTCAATAGAAAATAACGGTGATCGTTTAACTCAAATTTTTTTATAAGCTCATAAAGCTCAAATTTGTATAAAATGTGTCAAAATCACGATAATTTGCAAGTTATTTTGTAGATAAAAATTCATAAAATTTTTTCTGTTTATACTTAAGGTTCAAAATTTTGAAACTAGTTTGTCCATAAGCTAATCTTCAAAAATATTTAAAAAACTTTCTACCGGACCAAAAGGAAAAAATTTTATGACTGTTTGAAATTTAAATTTTTACGAAATTGCATAAAATAGCGATTTAGGTCAAACGATTTTAAATATTTGTTATAATTCAAAAAGTATAAGTCGCAAAAACTTGAAATTTTTACCAGTTGTTAAAATAGGCTATGTTATATTTTTTTCAAAATATTATATTGATTTTTAAGTCACTTATAGGCATTTAAAAAATTCGAATTTTTTACAATTTTTTTTATAATCAATGATAAAAAAAAATTGACTAATACAAAATACTTGAAAATTTAATAGAATATTTCACACAAGTAGTTTTTATTGTCATTCGAAAATCATCAAAATCCATAGGCACAATGTTTTTTTATAAGCGTTTGAACAGCGAATATTGACATAAAATTACATGTAAAATATAATATAATATATAAAATTCTAGACTGAGAAATCATATCGGTTTTTTTAAAATGCTCTAACTCAAAAACGAAAAACCGCAACAACTTGAAATTTTTACCAAATCTTTATATTGGTGTTCTCTATACATGGTTAAGTTTTCAAAGTATTTTGACTTATTTATAGACAATTTAAATTTTCGATTTTTGTAAGTTTTTTTTTTTTAAATATCTATAAAATTTTTTTGGCTGTCCAAAAACTCTTGAAAATGAATTAAAAGATTAAATATAAGTTATACTAATTGTAACTAAAAAATATCGGAGATGGTTTCACTCAAATTTATTTTATAAGCCCATAAAGTTCAAATTTGTATAAAATATGTTAAAATCGCGATAACTTGCAAGTTATTTTGTAGTTGAAAATTTATAAAATTTTTTTTGTTTATACTTAAGATTCATAATTTTAACACTAGGTTGTCCATAAGCTTACCTTCAAAAATAAATAAAAATTCTAAAAATTCTATCAGATTTGAGGGAAAAAATGTTATGACTGTTTGAAATTTAAATATTTACGAAATTGCATTATAATTCAATTTAAATATAAAATACTATATTATTATATACACATTTTAGACAAACATATTAACTCCGTTCAGAATCGTTATTCGTATACAATGATATCTATCATTGCATTC
>JAIPRK010001021.1:0-22337 GCA_025469195.1 Chaitophorus viminalis
AGCGATGCATCCAGTTTGATGCAATGCTCCAACACTGAGGTAGTCCCCGGCGGAATGGCATCCAGTCGAGTAAATGAATCCATCGGTTTCGACACATTTACTCAAAACTCAGAGGTCGACACATTTATTCGAAACTCGGAGGTCAACACATTTACTCGAAACTCGGAGGTCGACACATTTACTCGAAATTCGGAGGTCGACACATTTACTCGAAACTCGGAGGTCGACACAATATCTAATGAACCGCCACCGGAGTCAACTGCTGGTAACTCGTTTCCGGCTTTATTCGAAAGCGCCAACGCTGGAACCTTTGGCTACGATTCAAGGGAGTATCCCTTCGATGCCCATTTTGAATTCCCGACATCGCAGAACGCACATGATAATTACTTGCCGCCGCAACAAAATAATACTGCTTACAACAACAACAATATCTACAACAACAACAAACACCCAATAATGCAGAGGCCGTATGACACTTACGGCCATCATAACTACATGTCTACAGATAGCCATAGTTCACCGTGGCTGAGTCTTGGAGATCCCGGGAATCAACAGTTACCTCGTTCGCAGACGCAATTGGTTTTGCAACAGTCGCAAAACGAGTACGTTCACGAACAACAAATACCGTTGCCGACAATCAATCCTGCGCCGAGTGGCGTAGAGCAGTTCGGTGATTGTCGCACATCGAACACTGACTTCAGAAACTCGTCATATCATAATAATTCTATCGCGTTGCAATCGACCACAGTAACTGCAGCTGCTACTAGTGAAGTACTTTCAAGCCCAACGGAACGTGCAGCAGACCACCTGCGGCAAAGCACCGATGCCACGAACGAGTTGCTCTCGGACCACAATGGTTTCCTGCCGCCGTTACTCGCGGACGAACTTGTCGCCATGATGAGCGAGCATTCGGACGGCTTCGGGTCGGAGTCGTCGACGGAACAGTATAATAATCGCGCGCAACAAAACAATACGAACCATGGCCACGGTTACTACAACATTGACGATTCTGCACCACCGGCATGGAGCCAAAACAATTTTCGCAGTGTTTCCGATTTTAATAATATGACCGGGCACGATCAACCGCCATCGCATCAAGTTCAGAATCAGAGTACGCAACAATTCCGACGTTTCAAAAGCGATGCACATCAAACTACGTCCGCTCTGTTAGCGAACACTACCCGTAGCGACATCGCGGTCGGTGGGTCGTCATTGGGCCACAGTGACATCACCGGTTCTTACGGTTGTAGCGCTTTAGACGTCGGTGTTTCGCCACACGAAAATACCGCCGCTCCGACTGGTACAAAATCGTTCGTATCGTCGTCGTATCCTTCCGCTAATTATGGCGAAACCACTGCGGCGGATGAGCTTGATCCTACCGTGCACTCGTCGCCTCAGATGGTCGTCTCCCGCGATTATTACGATATCGAGAACCCTCGGACCACCGCCGACGGCAATGCGGATCCGTCGTCGTCAACAGGTCATGTTAGTCGCGGTGAGCGCGGACCAGAACGAAACAAAAAGTCGGTAGCGCCAGTTGGCACCGCCGCCGCCGTTGTGCCATCGGTCAACACGACTTCCATCGAAATGATTGACAACGGTCAACAGTCGAACCGTGACGATAGCTGTTCTAAAACGATAACGGCAAACAAATCACTCGACCGACCAGTACAAGTGCAATCGCACTATCACCGCGGCGTCAAACGGCCCATGTGCAACGTCTGCGGAAAGAGTTTTAGCTACCCTTACGAATGGAAGGCTCATATGAAAACGCACTTGGAAGTTAAAGTCTATAAGTGTGATAAATGCGATGAAGCGTTCGACAAATTGTTTCTTCTCGAAGGCCACTGTTTTGTCAAACACAATTGACTTCACGATCCATATTACCATCCTTGCTATATTTTACTATGAACATTATGTGCCTGTTATTAATGTTAAGTTTTATGAAATGTTAAAACCAATATCGGTGTCGGTTTCTCGGAAAAGGACAATGTTAAACGGCCGAGAAGAATGAACGCTCATCTGCGAGGACGTGGAGGAGAAACTTATTACTTATTAGCTATAAGGCATACTTAACTACGTAATATTTTAGTTCTAAGTCAGTATAATACATTTGATTATATCAAAATATATTCAATTATTTACATATATACTCAAGGTGTTGGGCGGTTAATATTTGATTGTAATTAGATGATTGCCAAAATATTGTTATAGGTAGATTATTAAAATTTTAAGTAAACATGATTTACGCTATACGTTATATTAAACATAATTGCATAGTCCCAATGAATATCACAAATACGTTGATCGTTAGTTGTTTTGTATATCTGTTAACTTCTATATTCGCGTTATTTAAAAATCATCAATTGTATAAATTAAAATATTCTTAAAATTTTATATATAGTTATGTATTTTAAATTATGAACAGTTTCCAATAATATATTTTATAATAATAATTTTATATATCTATATATTTTACCACTATTATTCTAATTACTTTTATTGTTTTTAGTTATCTAAAAAGTTAAGTTTATAATTTATAATGTTAAGTACTACTCCTACATATTAATATTTAGGTTTATAACATATTATATTATTAACTATATCTTGGGCGTAGGGCCATGCTCACTACATAAATATGTCTGATTAAAATTATAATAATTTATCGGAAAACTATTGATATAATAGAGCGATAAAATAACATTTAATTAGTAGGTCTTAAATTCTATAATAAACTACATAAGTACTCGTACTTTAAATTATGTTCAAAATTTTCAAAAACATAATCTAGATATATATATATCTTATTTTATCTCATATTTTGCAAAACTATGGAACTGAAGTAGAATGCAACAATATATTACCTCCAGCTTTTCTCCTGGAAGGCATAGTTTGATATAGCTCCCTTTTTAAGAGAAATCAAAAATTCAATTCTACTAAAATCATCTATTACGTGGACCTGGAATTATAAAAGCCCAGAAAACCTAATGGTCGCAGGAATCTACACGCATGAAACAATGAATCTGCTACTTTCACAAGAAATTGAAGCAGCCTAAAAAAATATAGCTAAACAACCGTTAGGATATGTATATACAGACCAGGGCCTAAGCTTAAACAGCCTCCTTGATAAAAATTCCATTTAATTAATGCCTTAATGGTGGAAAACAAACTACATAAAATGTGGGGTTGGTTCACCACTATTGGTAATTTTGTCTCCGGATTGTTGGGTATTTTTATAATAGCGAAAATTATTATAACAGCACTAAACACAGATCTAAACATGTCACTACTCTACCAAACTTTTGGTTGAAGTATCAAAATACTGGCAGACATATTTACCCACTTAACCCATTTTATCATGCATAAACAACATAAATATCAACTCAAAACGAATGGTAAAAAGATACAAATAAACACTAATAATCCATCCGAGAAAGATACATTTCTCTACACAAAAGTCAACTCATCAAATAATTTCAGTTAAAAAAAAAAAAATTCAAAAGAAAATTAATAACCTATATCAAAATGAAGTATAATTATACAGTATACACGCATATAAAATATCATCACACCTAATAATACCTATGTGTATATAAAAAAACAAAAATATAATGTAAAAACACTAAAAGAAAATGTAGCAATAATTATATACAACACCTTTATATAACAAATCATTTTATTAAATGTATTGTGATGAACTGTATTTTAAAAGAATACTTACAAATAGATTATAATATTGTAACTTTATATAACCATTATTTTATACATATAGAACATATTAGAAATTAAGTTTGTAAATTATATTAAATTTTCATAATGTAGCCTAAATTCAAATACTGTCAAATAAATCTCATACAAAATTTTCAATCTTGTTACCAATATTACATGTTATGAGGGTATAACAAAAAAAAAATTAGGGTAGATGTAATGATATGCACAATTGTATTGCATCATTATCAATAAAAATTTAAATAAAATCATATTATAATTACACTTAATGTATTAACAAATAATCATAGCCTATAATTAAGTAATTTACAATAAATTATTATAATATGTATCTTCAAAAGACCGACTAAATATTTCATCCGGTAACAATTAAATCATATCATATAGTGTCAATTGACTAACCGATTATATTTTATATTGAATAATTCAACTTTATTATGGTTAGAATGTTTATTATATAATGTACTGATATAATTGAATAAGATTAAGAATGGTCAGACTATATTATTATTACAATAATTAAAATAAGTAATTTAAGAAAATAATATATTAAGTATCATTTTTAAAACTATGATGTATTATCAATATTTCATATACTTGTACAGTTAAATAAATAAGGACAACGATAATCGCATTTTAGATTAGGCTTTATAAAAGAACAAATACTAACCAATTCAAAGTCCACCCGCTGACTCAATCTACGTTGGTCCTGTCTACGGCCAGTCCACGGCTACTCAGTCTACGGCCAGGCAACCAAGCGCTGTCCTGCACGGACTTGGGCTGCGGCCTACCACGTTTGATTGTCATATTCTAAAATGCGAATGTTCTGTCATAATAATGACAAATGTATTTTATTCAATTTTAATATATCAAAGTTCATTTAACTATAAATACATTTTTCTTATCTACCTTCATCTCTTCGATATATGAAAAATTAAGCGTATTTACATCTTCACAAAGTGCAAGGTAAGACATATAATTTATAAATAATAGGTATTTATATATTATAGAGGTGCATACTCTATGTATGACACTAATATTATATAGTTATGTATGCGATATAAAATATATAATTAATATATAATTTAATATACTAATAAAGTAATGCAACCGAGTTTACAAATACATTAATAAGAGTGTATATATCATTCTTAATTTGAAATTTGTTTCATTACAATTATAATGGCTGTATTCTAATTTTACTTCTATAAATGTGAATGGTATTTTACCTAAAATGTTTATCCTTATTTAAAATATTTAATACACATAATTTATGTATGGTCAATGTAATAGTCATGTATTAATTTGAAATTAAAATATTAGATAGAATTTGATTATCTTAAATAACACAGGTGGTGTTACATTAGTAAATACTAAATCTTAATTAAAAGAACAAAAGAACAAAATTTTGGTAAAAATGATTTCGTAAAACACAGCCCACTAAATCGAATGTTAACATCATGTAACAATATTTATAATTTTGAATTTTTCTATAACAACAGTAACAAATTGAAGTCATATACTTTTTAGTTATTAATCCTACTTATTATTAATAAATATCAAATATTATATTCCACCTATCTAATCTATTACAGAATTATTTTTATCTATCTTTATCACATTGTATACATTTTTATTTCTTATTAGAATTTAAACTTAGATATCCAGTATTCATAATTTTATCTTACTGTACCATATTACCCTTCGAAGGTGTTACTTTATAATAAATAAAGAAATAAATATAAGTATAATAATCAATGAAGAATAGGTTTTGTAGAAAAATAAATTGAAAAATTTCGGACTTATGTATAATTAGATTTTGAGAGAAACTAGGAATAATATGGTCAATAAACGGTTTTTTTTTTAGATAATATGTTAATTGTATAAAACAATTTTTATTTTTTGTGTCAGTGTACACAATTTCAACTAGGATTACTGCAATATGTATAAACCTTGTACTTTAATGATAGAAAATATTGTCTAGTTGGCACTTTTTTTTTTAGAGGGAAAGAACATTTTTTTAAATTTCCAGCACTTTTTAGAATAATTTAGACTATCATATTCGTAATCTAGTTACCTATAATTTTGGTTAAAACAGACTCAAAATATTTAAATATAATTAATAAAAATTTAAAATATTTACTGCGTACATAATTAAGTAGTTTATAAATAATTCATAATTTTAAAAATATTTTAATAAAATTTGTATTGTTTATAGTCATGTATAATTTTTGGATTAAAGATTAATCTACTTTACTATGAAATATGGTTCTACTACTATATCATTCATTTTTATAAATATAAACTGATCCACAATAATTCTTTTACTCAAAATAGTTATTCGAGTAATGGTACATATATTTTAAATTTAAAAATTAAACCAATACAACAATATAATTCACCTCATGGGTTATGGGAGTCTTGCTCATTTTTTCAATTGAAAATCAAACTATTATGTATAAATATAATATATGGCTCAATTTTGATACAGTTAATATTAATAAATATAGTATTATTTACAAAATATAAATAGTAAATTAAGTTTGTCAAAAACATTTACTGTTTCATAGAACTTGTTAATTTAAATAATAATAGTACAAATATATTTATATCGAAAATATTTTAAAATTATAGTTAGGTATATTTTCTTTCTTAAATTATTTTAAAATATGAATTTTCTAAAGCCGTTAGTTATGTATTTTTTTAATTAAACCATTGAAACTAAATATTTATTTTAATATTATACAGCTAAACGAATTTTTAATTGTGTCAATTAATAAAAACAATTATTTATCAACGGGATGTTTAGTAAGTACATTACTAAAATCAACCATAACAATTGAGTAAAATTGTTATCAAAAATATTTCAAAATTAATTAATCCTTATTATTTTAAGAGTAATCATTAATAAAATTCATAGTAGATTGGATAGAAAAGGGAAAAATACCGGTCATCATATAAAGCTGCTGACATTTCAACATTGTCAACTACAACCACAAATTAAAATATCTTAATTAGTGGCTATAACTGAAAATACAGACCTAGATAAATTTCAATTTTTACCAAAAACCATGGATAAATATGAATATATGTTAATTTTAGAATTAGACAAATATTGTATTTTGGATTATAATAGTAAAAATATACAAATTAATTTTTATTTAAAATAATTAATTATAGACAATTTGAAACAATAAAAAGTATGATTATAAATTGTTTAAACAATTTTAGCACCTCTTCTTCGGATGAATTCAAGACTCTGACATGTCGGACAACAGGATCCGAAATCCAACACTGTTTCAGTCTCGGATCCGGGTCTACCTTATGCTTTGGTAGCAGACAATCATCAACATGTTTACGATTCTTTTTAATAAATCGTTTAGTAGCAAAAAAGAATTTTCTTTGATCTTCAAGACTTTTTATATCATCCAAACTTTTAAAATCACCCAAATAGTGTTTATGTTTCCTATAAATAACAATAATTAAAAAAATTCATAGAGAATTAAAAAAAAAAAAAAATGTTACTTACCTTTGAAGAGTAAAGTGTACAGCAATTATATTAATAGTTGGTTCAGCAAACGGTGATGTCAAATTAACCATATCAAAGTCAGCCACTGTTATAATGAAAATGTAATGGTCAAATATTAAAATATATATTATAAATAAATAAAAATATGTTAAATTACTAAATGTTTACTGTAGGTTGGCACCAAGGAGTTATAACGTTACATTGTGTATGGATTATAGATTCTTTAACATTTGATGAGAATTAGTAACATTGAACTTATTGACAATAACATTATTTCCATTGTGATAATTATATTAAAATTTTATAAAAATCAGTTGTAAGTCCCAGGTAACCAAAAATTGAAAAAATAAAATGTATACATCCAACTCAAAATTGTTTAAATATTTTTTCTTAGTGCTCTTAAACAAAACCATAAGTATATTCCATCGAAATATTAAGTTAATTAGCATAGTCATTTAATAATTTATACTTCCATATCCTATTAGCTGTTTTTCAACTTTCAATACTTTTTATTCCATCAAATTAAAACTAAATGTTGATTATTTAGAGTATTTCATTACTGCATAGTAGCCTTAAAAATACCTATCCTTGTCGTTTAAACTACTTGCACTTTGCATTAGTTACTAAATTGTTT
Source organism: Chaitophorus viminalis (assembly GCA_025469195.1). NCBI lineage: Eukaryota > Metazoa > Arthropoda > Insecta > Hemiptera > Aphididae > Chaitophorus > Chaitophorus viminalis. The sequence goes on from JAIPRK010001021.1 coordinate 7,893, forward strand.
TAATAAATCCAAAAAATCGCATCGTTCTAATTGAATTGTGAATAAAATACGAAGAATACTACAATGTACCGTGAATAAATAATTTTTTTAATTAATAATTAATTTAATATTGTATCACCTAACTTTACTGAAGTCCTCTAATGGGACAATAAAATGTTATTCCACCAGATTTTATAATATCATTAACAATTTAAAACGATATAAGTCACTAAACAATTAGTGTGAAGAATTTTAAATACTTCCTAAGTTTATCACACATATACACAATGTATCATAATATCATTTATCCGCCTAATTGTAGTATTACTGTAAAACATTTTTACAATTTTTTTTTCATATTATATACTCTTCAGAAATGTCTATTTATCCATGTTTTACTCGAGTACCTAATATTAATATCTCAGTTGCACAATAATGTTATAATAATAAATAATGTTGGAATAACATAGTATTTTTTTAAGTTAATTTTATGTTCTTTAAAAATTTTCTGCAGTTAGATAAAATATTTTTTTAAAGTTTGAAACATTTTGAACGTTGTTGTAAAAATTCAAAATAACAACTCACCTTGAATGTCATTAATTATTTCATCATCTTCTTGCACTTCTTCCATCATAGATGCAGCTGTACATTATAATATATTTAATGTTATTTACAAATTAAATAAAAGAAGTATATAATAAAAAATAATTAAATACTATGTATTAAAAATACTAACGGTCGACAAAAAGTCTAGGAACAGCTGTTTTTTTCAAAACATTTGTTTCTAAGTAATCTTCTTGAAAAAAGTGATTGCTGCATATTCGCGCGTTGACTGTAGGAATAAATTCCGGATCACTTCGAATAACTTCCAACCATTTTGACATCATGTCATTTGAACTAAGAAGACTTAAAATACTATTCTATTAGGCTTTCATAGTGTTATGGAATTTATTTACTTAAAATTAAAATTTACCTGTGCATTTGTCTTTCTATTAGCCTCGTTTTGTATTGCTTTTCCGTGCATATTATTAAGCAAGTTAGAACCATTTATTTACAAAATAATAAAGTAAAATATTAAAAATTTAAATAATATGTATAAATATAATTAGTGACTCTCATTAAGAAACTACCCGTATTATAGATTGTAAACTTTATAATGTATTAAAAAAAAATAATAATTAATCAATATTCAATTTTATACTTAATATACTGCTCTACAGACTACAGCAGATCAGCCATCAGTAGGCACCAAGTCGAGATCTATCATCTCTATATAAAAACGTGACATAACCTAATCCAGTGACCATTTTCTATTGGTTAGCCTAAGCTGTTATCATAGATTATAGGCGCCATTTATGTTTTCGATGAACATATTAATGATATTAATCTCCTTGATGTATAACGTTATTTACTTTTCTTGTTTCTTTTTTTTTAACATTAAAATCCAATATATTTTAATTCATGGCCACAACTAAATTTTCCTAAAGTCATCTAACTTAACTTAATATATATTAATAATATAAATTTTTAGACTGAATCTTCCAGCTAAGTAGACGAAATTCCGATTAATTTTAGTTGAAATAATTCATAAAATAAATTAATATAAAAAAACCTATCTTATTAAATTCAGAGTAATTTTACATACATTTTACACATTAGACCATTTACCAGATATATTCTACCTTATATCACACATTTTATACCATTTATTTTTAAGTTTTTACAATCTGAATGGAGTGATGGAATCTATTGGTTTTCCTTGTTTTTTTTTTTTTTTCTGATGACACCTTTTTTGGCAATAAAAATGCTTTAAATAGCAACATTTTTTAATGGTTTTTTCCAATGCTTTTGAAAAATATTGAAAAAGTTTGATTTTGACTTTCTCAAGTACCATCAACATTCACAAATGCTTCGATTTTCTAAAACGGCAACTTTTCTAAAAGGAAAGTGAATGTAGATGGTACTGTAACTTTTTCAATAATTTTCAAAAGCATCGGAAAAAACCATAAAAAATGTTGCTCTTTAGCAACACTCAGCATTTTATATCATATATATAATTTATAATATTCATAATTAAAAAAAAAAAATTTTAAAAATGTACATATTAACTACTGTAATTATTATTGAAAGGAAAAAATATTTGAAGAATATTTGAATTGTTATGTATAACGACTAGTTTAGGCAATTTTCAGGTTATAAAAACATACTGAATAATAAAAATAAATCAAGAATAAATATTAAAAATAATGAACATTTACATAAAGTGAATTATAATAGGAAACAAATAAATAAACAATGAATAGATAACATAGACTATGTGTATTATATTTTAAATACAAGTTGTATAAATTATTTGTCGTTTTCAAATAAAAATTTGTAAATAATACCTATTAATAATAATAATAATAATTTAAATTTGCTTTTATATTTAATATATTATTATAATTATTATGACTAACTTCATTATAAAAATGTCTTAAAATTTTTAAGGCTCTATTAGGTTTTCCAGAGTAAAATTTATTACAACTACATAGAGGTTTATAAATGTCATCATCAGTGGTGTTGAACTCATAATTAAGTACTCAAGCCAAATTATAAAACAACTACCTCTATCCTCAAAGTATGAAGTACCTATGTACATGTTTATATGTAAAATATTTTACATATTATTTATTAACCATGGATTAATTTATGCTCAATTTTCATTAATTAATCACACATATTCTGATCTGAATTGTAAACGTCAAACGGAAACTACTCGGGCATCCTTAGTACTGCAGCCAAATTTTTAACATAGTATGCAACACCACAGTTCATCATTATCATAATAAGATAAATTGTTTAATTTTTATACTGATGATTTTAATAGCAACCTAGTACTATCATTAGTATTAAAGGCAACTTTTAAATTATTAGGTATTGTTATCATTCAAGTCTCAAGATATTAGAAAATTTATTTGTCAAAAGATAATAGTATTTCCTAGAATAATAATAGTAGATATTTTACTTATAAATTATTTTTTAGATAATATATAGATTGTTTAAAGATTGAAATTATTTTTAATACTAATGTCACAAATAATATTAAGTATATTTTGAAAACCAGTTTTATTTTAAGTGATATGTTCCTCAAGGCTGTATTAAGGGACAATGAATAAGGAAGCAAATATAATGCCTCTAATTCAGCATAAGCTATTTTTATAAGTATAATATAATCCAAAAACATTTTCTCACTATGCTTGAATACACAAATACATTTACTGTATGAAGAAAATAACTATGAGCTTAATCATAAGTCTTACTGCATATCAACAATAAAATTATTTTATGCATATTGTCTTTTTCAATAGATGAATACATAAACCAACATTTGTAGTATTCTTGTATACAATAGATTAAAAATTAAAACTAACCGTAAATTAGGTACACTACAATAAAGGAAATCATGTAATAATGATGTGATTAAAGTGCAGTTAAATCTTTTTTGCATACTTTTGACTACAAAAATGTATGAATACAAGGTCCATACTTCTAAAAATATTATTATATTATGACTTACCTATATTTAAAATACATACCATCTAATTTTGCAGTTTTCCGAGTTTTCTTATTTAACTTTTCTTCTTCATTTGGAATTTTCGATAATAATATTAAAATTGTATGTTTCGTAGTCAAAACTATGTTGAACTAACACGTATTTTATAATAAAACGACGAAATAATAATATTGTAATATATTGCACGTGACTACATGAATAACACGTCAAAATATAGAACACTATACACTCAATACACCAAACGAAATCAAGACTGTAAAATTATTATAACGATAAAATCAATGGTAAAAGTTAAAACAATATTAATATTTTAATCATGAATTAAAATAAAGTAGAGTAAATTGACAGTATATTAAAAAAAAAAAAAAATTAATACATTATATATTCGTAATTACAACTAATTTTAAAGTAGTATTACTAGATAATAGATTAAATACTAGTATAATACTACAATACTAATATACTTATTTATTTTTATACGGTAATAAATTGTTTATTGTGTATTTATGTGTGGCCGTACGGGTAACGCTACATTTGTGTCTACAATTCTACATAGTGATAATACTATAATGGTAAAATATTAAAAATAGCACGTTGGAATTACGAACATGTTAATAACAGTACTTCGGGTTTCTCCCCAATTCCCAATAGGTATCCCAGACAATTAGTAACAACCAATCAATATTTTTATTTCTTATAGGACGTATATTCATTAAGTATGAAACTATGAACGTATGATTCATGAAATCGTAACTAAATCTACTTTATCATGGTATATTGGTATGATTGTCGCTTTTTGAAATTCTGTAGTGTCAAGTGCCATTGTAATTTGTGAACTAAAATAATAAATATTTATTCAACTAAATATTTCATTTTATATTACAAAAGAAATGATTGACTCTCTTTTGCCGCAACTAACTGCTCTCCCAGCGTTCAAGTCTATATTATATACTTATAAGTTATGAATAATATGGAATTAAAAAAAAAAAAAAATTGTTGAGAATATTTAATATGGTTGATTAGTCATTTAGAAGTATTGAATTAGTCTCGGTAATATACCATATCGGTAGGTATTTTAAAAGTACTTAAATTAAATTTGTTGTTAACGAATAACGATATATTATATTGTAACTTTTTAGGCTTACAAAGTAAATTTTAACTTAAATAGTTAAATTAATTAATATCCTTCAAAATATTTATTTTTCTATTCAATATAAAATAGTAGTAACATTTTTTAAACAATTTATAATTATACTTTTTTATTCTTTTAAATTGTCTATAATTAATTATTTTAAATAAAAATTAATTTGTATATTTTTACTATTATAATCCAAAATACAATATTTGTCTAATTCTAAAATTAACATATATTCATATTTATTCATGGTTTTTGGTAAAAATTAAAATTTATCTACGTCAATATTTTCAGTTATAGCCACTAATTAAGATATTTTAATTTGTGGTTGTAGTTGATAATGTTGAAACGTCAGTAGCTTTATATAATGACCGGTATTTTTCCCTTTTCTACCCAATCTACTATGAATTTTATTAACGATTACTCTTAAAATAATAAGGATTAATTAATTTTGAAATATTTTTGATAAAAATTTTACTCAATTGTTATGGTTGATTTTAGTAATGTACTTACTAAACATCCATGTTAATTTGTTGATAAATAATTATTTTTATTAATTCACACAATTAAAAATTTGTTTAGCTATATAATCTTAAAATAAAAATTTAGTTTCAATGATTTAATAAAAAATTAGAAGATTTATATTTTAATATATTTTCGATATAAATATCTTTGTACTATATTTTATTATTTAAATTAATGTGTTCTATAAAACAATAAATATTTTTGACAAACTTAATTTACTATTTATATTTTGTAAATTATACTACCTATATTTATAAATATATTATTATATATTTATAGTTAATTATTTATATATATTATTAACTGTATCAAAATTGAGCCATGGGTATATTATATTTATACGTAATTGTTTGATTTACAATCAAAAAAATGAGCAAGACTCCCATGTCCCATGAGCTGAATGATATTTTTGTATTGGTTTAATTTTGAAACTTGAAATAAATATTCCATTACTCGAAAAAATATTTGGAGTAAAGAAATTGTTGTGGATCTGTTTATATTTATAAAAATACCATATTTCGTAGTAAAGTAGATTAATCTTTTATCCAAAAATTTTAAGTGACTATAAACAATACAAATGTTATTAAAATATTTTTAAAATTATCAATTGTTTATAAAAACATTTATGTTTCAAAAATAAAAAATGTTGATAAATAAATAAATTTAGTCCTGATACAATTAAATTTAACAAAAAATCATATTTCTTAACCTACAATAATTTACAAGGAACCTAATGTTTATTTTTCTTGATGATTTTTAAAATTCATCAAGTACTGCCTATCAGGGTTTGCTAGGACTTTAATACCTTGATTTTTCTTAGGGGGAACTCTTACTCCCGTCATTTATACTGCATTATCAACTGAATATTTTTACTTTTTACTGAAGGTAAATTATATTTTATAATTAGATTTCGTTCTAGAAAAACTTTACATTAATACTAATACTATCTTAGCAAAATAGCAACGTAGTAATATATGTGGTGTATTTACAATATTGTAGTATGATTATCCATTATCCAAACAATTTCATACTATTATGACATTAGATAACCTCCTCAACAGTTTTGGTCGGATTGTATATTCGCAGTAGGTACCTACGAATGTTCATAGAACAGAAGATAATATATATATATATATATATATAAACATAGATCCTTGGAATGCTTTTACCTATCTAGTACTCACGCAAATACACAATGATTATTTACCGTATATGTTGATTTTATAGTAGAATTTCTGGTTGCAACGTTTCTGCAGAAAGGTGACGAGGACTACTTATTGTAAGATAAAATTAAGTATCACGATTTTATTTATTTTCTATTCTATAAATGAACAATATTTATGATTATTTTTTCGGCATATGACATTACAATTATGTGAGATGATATTTTGTTGCAGTCACGCCGGAAACTGATGATTTTCTTCTTTTCGAAAACTGTCTATAATGATATGTTGTTACGGTTTTCTTCTTAGGTGTCTACATAGTGCCCTCCTGATCTAGTAGTGGTAACCAGATGGGTAGGCATTCTGGTGTCCGTGGTAGTAGGGCCCGTTGACTTTCTTGACGACCGCGTTGAAGCCGTGCACGTCGTCGGCGGTGTACTCGACCACGCGGGTGGAGCCATCGGCTTCCAGCAGACTGTACGATCCTTTGACGTTGCCGTGTCCGTCGCTCGATTCGTGTTGGCTCTTGACGTCGTGCGTGTGCGGGTCGTGGACGCCGTACTCAAAGTTGTACGGGGCGGGCGCGTGGGCGTATTGGTCGTGTGCGTTGTAGCTGCTGTACGCTGGCGGGTAAGCGAACACCATCATGTGACCGGCTACCAGCGCGGCGAATACAATCGACAACTGAATATTTCGAAAGAAAAAACGTTTTTAGAATAATCGCTCGTTATAATAATAAATAGGTAAGTATGTTTATTATTGGTTTTCATTCGTGTATCATGTATATTATTCGGTCTCGGGTCTACCGTTTAGCAGCAGCACTATGGACATTACAAAAACACTGTCTTATACTCTTATAATAATAATTATTCAACGTAGTTGGAAATACTAATGTATAATGATAAATAAATATCTCGGAACATTCAATTAACGTCCAAACAGTTATTGAATATCGTGCTTTTTAATGTGAATACTAATTATTTTTACTATTTATATGGCTATAATATACCTAAATGTATTTTTATCAATTTAATTTATTTTCAACACTACTAATTTAAACATCGCATATGAACGTAATATATAGTTACGTAATTTACTATAAATAATAAATTGCATTATAATAAAGTAGGTACTTATATTATACCGTTTTTAAATGTATATCAAAAACAGCTATGCGCATTTACTATCTACATATTTTATACTTTGATGTTATTTAAATCTAGCCTTAAATTTATTTTTATCTTAAGTTAATATAATAATAGTAAAAAAAAGTTATACTACCTTTAAAGCCATTTTGGAAGCACTGGTATTGTTCAGTTTTTAGATTAAGGATGAAAATATCTTTATGTCTTCACGAAAATAGAAGAAAACACTGATGAATATTGAAATGTTGTTCGTCGTATTTATACAATGTATATAACTCCCACTGTTTTACCTCACATGCTCGTATAATATAGGTATATATAGGTCATACAAGTAGCTATATCTATATTTATATATATATTATAATTTTCAGTTGCATCACCTCATTAAAATTAAAAGTGAACGAAATAAATATTAATATCTGCCTATATAATATTCACATGTTTATTATGCATACACGTTATTATATACCTACGAAATAATTAAGTTATTTCATATTCATCTGTGGAGTAACTTCAAGAAATAATTGGTTTTATTGTAAATAATTTTTTGGCTGGTATACTGGATTTATTAGGTTTCATCATTTATTTTAATTATGATTACTCTTTTTCACAACGTAAAACATTATGATATTATGACGATTAATTATTTCAATTTCCAAGTGAAGTTCGTTTTAATAATATAGTCCGTAAGACTAACACAATATTCATTAAGTATTGTGTCGTGTAGCATTGCATGAGCGTATAATTTTTATATAAGTACTCTGATATTATAATATAGATATGCCCAGATATTCACGATCAAGCCAAAAACTTAAACCTTATATTATTTCAAGTATTTAGTAAACGATTGAAGAAACTTAAATAAGTATAGGTACTGTTTACTATTCACAACGAAAGTTTTAGTTTGAACAATTAGTTAAATAAAAGCCAAACCAAGTATTCCCCAGTAAAAGCTAGAACTTGTAAAACTCTAAATTTGCTGTGATATATTATTATGTCATTATTTGTATTATTTTATAAGCTCATTTAACATTTTAAATTTTAATTTGAAATATTTTAAGACGCGGAAAGCAAACCCATATTACGCATACTTAAGTCTTAAGTCCTAACGGTGTACACCCCATCCCGGCCATTCGACCTGAATCCATAAATTTGACAATAATACTCCATTCCTCCAACCACTTTTTAATTATTATATTGATATCTTTTCAGTATTACCTACTTATTTTATGAGCTCACCGCATGCCATTTGTCTGTCGAAAAATATGTAAGAGAAAAACAGCCTACAGGTATATAGATGGGTAGTCTTATATATTTTTATAATGAGATAAATATTTTAAAGTAATTATTTCTTGTCGCGGTTTGAATAAAATCGTTTAATTTTAGCAACGACCTCACGAAATGTAAACAACTTCACCCGTTCCAAACCGATTAATTTATACCGCTATTAACATTAACATTCCGAAAAGCAATCTACGTTTGCATGAAACACACTTGCAGGTAATTTGTTGAAACACATTGTGTAAATCACTGCAAGAGCTTGTGTAGTTTGTCCCTTATTCACTGTTCAGTTAGAAACACAGAATTCGGTTCTGATGATAGTTATATATGATAGTTGGATCAGACTATACTAGGTACAGCAACAATCATATTTCTTTCAGGCATTTTAAAAAAAAACATTTATACGATACAGCATACACGGTCATCAATACTTTTGAGAGCCTGAGAATATAAAAAACTCATTAATTAAAAATAGAGGTAGCAAAGTGACTTCGATTTAATTGTTTTAATGTATTGATAATTATAAACAAAAATATAATAATTTAATGTGCGCATGTAATACATTTTCTAAAATGTTGATATCGGTTATTGGTTATTTAATTTCGTGACCAGAATGGCAGAATCAACTGTGATGGTAACATAACCATATTGTATTTTTACAATCAGATATCTAATTAGTGAATTATTCATCAATATTTTACCCATTTTCATTAATATGAAACATTTTATTACCTACTAATATGTTATCTACTACCTTTTGTTTTGAAATTGTATTATTTACTTTACTTTTAAATATTTTATACCCAATGACATTTTCGACTGTTTTATAATCAATTATAATCTGTGTGTTTTTTATGATTTTCACTGTCCAATACGTTTGTTGGTTATTGTTTTTTAAATTATTTTGTTTGAAGTTATATGTAATAGTTAGCTAGATGATTTTTCATTAGTTTTCCAATTTTTAACATGTGAATTATTGTATCTAAATGGCAAACTATTTGCATTTAGTACTATATTATTATATCAGTGTTTTTAAACATTATAAACTGATAAAATAAATCAATTTGAAATATTATTTGAAAAAGAAGTCTACGAAGTTTACGTATCAGTGTTAAGTGCGTCGCTGAAATATCTCGTGCAAGTTTTAAATCATGACCTCACGAAGTTTTTGGAAAATTAAAGAAAGCTACACAATATTCGTTGGTAGTTCCACAAAAAAATAAAAAGTATCAGTGCCAAGTCTGGCGATCGGCCAAGCCAATTTGTATCGTGTTTTCAAGAAGATGATAATTTAAACAATTTCTAGCATTAGTAACAATGTTTGTATATACTTTCTACCATTATATAGTATATATTGTTTATTCTATATTATTTATGTAAACATCTACATACCTATTGTTTACAGATTGCTAACGAAAACATATTTATCCGCCCATTGGCTAATGTAATAGTATAATTATGTCGGCGACGCAACAGTTCCGTATCGATTCCGTTAACTTCCAGTCCAAATTATTATAATTAATTCAAATATCATTGTTGTATAAATGAATATAAATTATTATTATAAGTATTATTCATATTTATCAATCTTTCTTTATCTCAGCCACATGCTTCTCCTCGGCCAAAGCTTGTGATTTTTACTGTTTGTTGTTGACGTTTAACTCTTTTGACCGCCTTACTTTATTTGAAAAATCCTTATAGATTATATATATTTTTTTATATTATATTAATTAACATATAGTCTCTAGTCTAGTTGCCTCGATCAGTAATAGTTGAAAACAACATAAAATATTTCCTAGATAACCAGTAAGAGAAAAAAATGATACATCCAACTTCATGACTGAAGACCCCAACACATTTTTTACTCTTAAAAATGCAATTTTTAAAAATGTCTTTCTTAGTAAGGCCTCTAATCTCTTCATCTTAAATCGAAACTACTTTTGGTTTGGCACAAATGAAGAATATTCAAATTAATATACGTATATGTTTTATATGTATCCCATATATGTACTATACATTTTTGTTAAATTTATATTTTAACTAAAATATCAAAGACTTATTAACTAATTCCTTATTTACATCATTGTTTTTAAAACATTGTAATCTATATTTTAAATAGAAAAAGTTCTATTATTGTATTCAAAATTTAAATCATAGAGTACGTTTTATTTTATGTTGTTTTATTTTTGTACAGAGAATAAAAATGGAAGTTATAAGAATAAATTATCAATTCCATTCAAACAATATAGGTACAGCAATTACATTATGTAAATTAGTTATTTTTCATAAAAAGTGGCTGTAGTTTATTTATTTGATTTTACACCATAATTGTATTTTATAATTATAATTATGTATTAATTATACGAGTAGATACATGTGTCCAATTACTATTTATTATAAATGTATTATTTATTTGTTGATAAATAAATTCTAAAATATTTTGAACAATTCATTGCAGTTTTTAATTTCAAATTGCAATTTTAATAAATTAATCAAGGTTTATGCTTAAAGTTCCTTTGTTTGCATTACTATCGAAGGGAATACATTTTCTAAATAAATTCTGGAAACAATAATGTGTTTAAGAATATACAAATATTGCAAAAATGATGACTGAAGATTAATAACAAAAGCGATAACATTTCATACAAAGATCAATAATGATATAACGTCTAACACATTGTATTATATTAACATTATAATTATAATATAATGTCGTTCTAGAAGACTAGAAACATTTATAATTGAAGAGCTTAATCTTTTAACATTCTGTAATACTCTCACCTGATAAAGTGATAAAATATTACATATAATATGTATTATTATAAATTATGATTGTCTCAGCCATTTCCATGCTATTACGAAATTACGACATACACCGTATTCTATTATGGAATGATTGCAGAAGTAAAATGTGTCCATAAAAGATGATAATTTTAAAACATTATATTTTGCATTTCAGTGGGATTTTTTTAATAGGATCTATAGGAAGGTAAACCAGTAAAAAATGAAGCATCAAGATTTGATTAAATTTATATTATTTATTTGACTAACAAGAATATTAGTATGATTAATTAAATTACAAGACGTAATATTATGTGAGATGAGATGCCGCTGCAGAAGTTGCGCCGGAAATAGATGATTGATGTTCTTCGCGAATAGGATTGTAGTTATACGATTTCTCCTGCTGTTTTCAGTACTGATGGTAACCGGATGGGTAGACGTTCTGGTGACCGTGGTAGTAGGGCCCGTTGACTTTCTTGACGACCGCGTTGAAGCCGTGCACGTCGTCGGCGGTGTACTCGACCACGCGGGTGGAGCCATCGGCTTCCAGCAGACTGTACGATCCTTTGACGTTGCCGTGTCCGTCGCTCGATTCGTGTTGGCTCTTGACGTCGTGCGTGTGCGGGTCGTGGACGCCGTACTCAAAGTTGTACGGGGCGGGCGCGTGGGCGTATTGGTCGTGTGAGTTGTAGGTGCTGTACGCTGGCGGGTAAGCGAACACCATCATGTGACCGGCTACCAGCGCGGCGAATACAATGATCGACTGAAAAATTTTCAAAATATCATTATAATTTTCACGTATTACACGAGAATGTTTGTTTAGGTTTTAAAGACAAGCGTACTGCAACCGAATCAAATTGACATACCATACATAATACCTAATGATTTGGTTTTCAAATATTACGGCTTCTATTTTAACTTTGAAGATCTAACAATTGAAAATATTTCATTGATGTAATTTTTCGTAAAATCATACGTACTAGTATTTTGGGACATTGCATCATATTTCTAATAAATTCAGCTGAAGTTTATGTTATATATTGATTCTTACATTTAAATAAAAAATATTTAACGTCTACATTATCACTTACATAAAAAGCAAAAAATACTTATCCAATGTTTAGAATACATTAATAATTTACGGAAATAATTTCGTACATTTTAATAGATATTAAAATGCAGTTAAAACAAAATTCATTTTTCAAGAATTATCTCAACATTCTAACAGCCAACAATGTACATTCATATGTATTTAAACTTTAAAGGCATATCTTTTTGATTATCGAAGTTTGTAGTTGATAATAGAAAGTTGAGTTAGAAAAAATAACAATATGAATAATAGGTACTGTACTTTTTTCTGTTACTTATGAATATGATATAAAAATATTTCTGGTGAATTATACGTTATGTAAATGAACTTTTTTCTCTATAGAAATAATAATTGTTATAAAATGTTTTATTAATTTTTTATTCAATGCCTTTTAATTGTAGTAAAGTTCATTATTTTATATAAATCCTATGATAAATTTAACACATGTTTACTTTAAAACATATAACATAAGATTATGAATGGTTTTGAATACTACCAAATTAATATTACATATTAATTTCGTAAATAATAATCAAAATAGTTATTAAGATATTTGAATCATCGAAATTATTCAAAAAAAAAATTAGTATGTATTAATTTATTAATATCTTTGGTAATATGTTGTAATTTACAAGTGTGTTCTTAATGTTAGAAATACTTGAACTATGAATGTTAATGAAAAGTCAATTTAGATGCTAATGAATCGAATGAGTCAAAAAACATATAGTTCATACAATATAAAAATAAGAACTTACCTTTGTGGTCATTTTGATAGTGATGTAGATGTATATTTTAAAAACGATGTTAAAATAAAACCGCGATTTTACGGAAAAACAAAAAAGATTTGAATGATGTGGATTATGATTTTGCTCATCGTATTTATACTATTCAATAATATGGAACATCCCTACCACTGGATTGCCCAACTGGATACAAACGTTTGGCTCATAAATAGCCCACTGGACCAGTTATTAATATTAGATCATTAAAAAAAAAAAATAATATACTTACAGAATACGTCTTATTTGATCTGATTTACGAGTATACGTGATACACATGATGTCATAATTAATTATGTACTTTAATTACCAAACGTTACACTGTTCATGTATCACAAAGTTATTTCGTGAATAATTTTTTATTTGAAGTCGTCTTGAAATTTAATAGAAATGTTCAAACAATGAGTACTTAAATGAATAATTTATTGTTCATATCTTCGTGAATTTGAAATAAAATCAATTTTAGATTTTTGGACGGATAAAAAACTATTTATCTTGACTGTTTATCATTTCACGTTTATGTGTGTGTGTGAGAGAGTACTATGTAAGTAGTAATTAGTTAATACTCACCATATATACATATATATATATATATATATATATAATATAGTACACATATATAGTCCACATATATAGGTATAGTACAGTATACTCTTTGTTTGGGTGAATGATTTGGTCATAGAAGAGAAAAGGCTTAAAATTAAATAATTGCATCAACAGGAACATTGTACACACTTAAATTATTCATCGTAGAGTAAAATTCATTTAAAATTTCAATCCGTGTAAATGTGATTACAACTTTGATAGGTACCTATTGTATATATAATTTCGTTGATGGATGGATATGTATGGGTTACATTTACATTTATATAGTATTCATATTGAATACGCCGTTTTTTATGTTGTATTTGATAAATTGGGCAAAAAATGAAAAAGAAAATAATTAATAATATATTACATTATTATCGCAAATGATTGCAGTCGCTACAGATTGTAGTTGTAGCACGGCCA
>JAIPRK010001021.1:22437-69816 GCA_025469195.1 Chaitophorus viminalis
TAACATCTAATATAACTATTATTTTAAATTCTACTTTTTTAAAATAGGATAGCAAAAAAAAAATTTTTTGTACGATTTTATAAAATAAATTTTAATTAAAAACCACTATAAATTATTACATTAAATTAAATTTTTCTCAATTACAACGTAAATTAATTAAACTTTCTTGATATAATATATTAATATTTTACTACAATTAACACAAAACATGCGGATGCCAGGGAACCCCTGCACCATTTTTTTTTTGAATTTTAAAACATTTCTATATCAACTAAGAATGTAATAACTATAATTATGTTTATGTTTTTCCAGATTATAATTCTTTTAAATCTTTTAAATTTTTTCTTGTTTAAAACTAGTCATAAATAATAATAAAACAATTTATTATAACTATAAAGAATGTTTAGACAATCTAAACCAATAATCATTCATACAATTACTTATACTACATTTTAAAATAACATAAAAAACTTTTAATATTAACATAAAATTTATTCATTCTAATTGCAACGTATATTAATTAAACTTTCTTGATATAATATATTACTATTTTAATAAAATTTTAACAAAACCTGCGGGTGCCAGGAAACCCCTGCCCAATTTTTTTTTGCATTTTAAAACATATCTATATCAACTAAGAATGTAATAACTATAATTATATTTATGTTTTTCCAGATTCTAATTCTTTTAAATCTTTAAAATTTCTCTTGTATATAACTAGTAATGAATTATAAAAAAACAATTTTAGCCATCTGTAAAAATGTTTAGACAATTTAAACCAGTAATCATTCATACATTATAAATATTACCTTTTAAAATATCATTAAAAACTCTAAATTTTTAGTTTAAATTCATTCATTTTAATTGAAACTTAAATAAAATACCATCTTCATATTATATTTAATTGTTTTGTTCAAAATTTATTCAAAACCATTGGGTGCCGGGGAACCCCTGCGCAATTTTTTTTTTTGCATTATAAAACATATCTTTAACAACTAAGAATGTAATAACTATAATTATATTTCTGTTTTTCCATATTCTAATTCTTTTATATCTTTTAAATTTCTCTTGTTTGTAACTAGTAATGAATAATAAAAAAACAATTTTTGTCATCTGTAAAAATGTTTAGACAATTTTAACCAGTAATCATTCATACAATTATAAATATTACATTTTAATATAAAATGAGAAACTCTAAATTTTTACATTAAGATCATTCATTCTAATTGTGACGTAAATTTGCTAGTTTCTTAATTTTATATATAACTTTTATAAAAATTTTAACAAAAAGTGCGGGTGCCAGGAAACCCCTGCATAATTTTTTTTCGTGTTTTAAAACATATCTTTATGAACTAAGAATGTAATAATTACAATTGTGTTTATGTTTTTCAACCTCAACTTTTTTTAAATTTTTTCTCAATTTCAGTTTTTTATAACTAGAAATGAATAATCATAAAATAATTTTTGATATTTAGAAACAAATTTGACAATTTAAACCAGTAATCATTAATATAATTATTTATATTATATTTTAAAATAAAATAAAAAACTCTTAATTTTAACATAAGATTCATTCATTCTAATAGCAACGTAAATAAGATACCTTCTTGATATGATATTTAACTATTTTGTTCAAAATTTATACAAAACCTGTAGGTACCGGGGAACCCCTTCATAAATTTTTTTGCATTTATAAATAAATCTATATCAACTAAGATTGTCATAACTATAATTATATTTATGTTTTTCCACATTCTAATTCTTTTAAATCGTTTAAATTTCTCTTGTTTGTAACTAGTAATGAATAATAAAAAAACAATTTTTGCCATCTGTAAAAATGTTTAGACAATTTAAACCAGTAATCATTCATACAATTATAAATATTACATTTTAAAATAAAATGAGAAACTCTAAATTTTTACATTAAGTTCATTCATTTTAATTGTAACGTAAATTTGCTAGTTTCTTGATATTTTATATAACTTTTATAAAAATTTTAACAAAACCTGCGGGTGCCAGGAATCCCCTGCATAATTTTTTTTCGTGTTTTAAAACATATCTTTATGAACTAAGAATGTAATAATTAAAGGAAACCCTTGCACAATTTTTTTTCGTATTTTAATACATATCTAAATGAACTAAGAATGTAATAATTACAATTGTGTTTATGTTTTTCAACCTCAAATTTTTTTAAATTTTTTCTCAATTTCAGTTTTTTATAACTAGTAATGAATAATCATATTATAATTTTTGTTATTTATAAATAATTTTTGACAATTTAAACCAGTAATCATTCATACAATTATTTATATTATAATTAAAAATAAAATATAAAATTCTAAATTTTTACATAAAATTCATTCATTCTAATTGCAACGTAAATTAGATACCTTCTTGATATTATATTTTACTATTTTGTTCAATATTTATACAAAACCTGCGGGTGCCAGGAAACCCCTGCACAATTTTTTTTTTCATTTTAAAACATATCAATATCAACTAAGAATGTAATAACTATAATTATATTTATGTTTTTCCAGATTCTAATTCCTTTAAATATTTTAAATTTCTCTTGTATATAACTAGTAATGAATTATAAAAAAACAATTTTTGCCATCTGTAAAAATGTTTAGACAATTTAAACCAGTAATCATTCATACATTATAAATATTACCTTTTAAAATATCATTAAAAAATAAATTTTTACATATAATTTATTTATTCTAATTGCAACGTAAATTAGATACCTTCTTGATATTATATTTTACTATTTTGTTCAATATTTATACAAAACCTGCGGGTGCCAGGAAACCCCTGCACAATTTTTTTTTGCATTTTAAAACATATCAATATACACTAAGAATGTTATAACTATAATTATATTTATGTTTTTCCAGATTCTAATTCCTTTAAATCTTTTAAATTTCTCTTGTTTAAAACTAGTCATAATTAATAATAAAATAATTTATTACAACTATAAAGAATGTTCAGACAATCTAAACCAATAATCATTCATACAATTACTTATACTACATTTTAAAGTAACATAAGAAACTCTTAATATTAACATAAAATTTATTCATTCTAATTGCAACGTTTATTAACTAAACTTTCTTGATATAATATATTACTATTTTACTAAAATTTTAACAAAACCTGCGGGTGCCAGGAAACCCCTGCACAATTTTTTTTTGCATTTTAAAACATATCAATATCCACTAAGAATGTTATAACTATAATTATATTTATGTTTTTCCAGATTCTAATTCCTTTAAATCTTTTAAATTTCTCTTGTTTAAAACTAGTCATAATTAATAATTAAACAATTTATTATAACTATATATGATGTTTAGACAATTTAAACCAGTAATCATTCATACAATTATAAATATTACATTTTAATATAAAATGAGAAACTCTAAATTTTTACATTAAGATCAGTCATTCTAATTGTGACGTAAATTTGCTAGTTTCTTGATTTTATATATAACTTTTATAAAAATTTTAACAAAACCTGCGGGTGCCAGGAGACCCCTGCACAATTTTTTTCGCATTTTAAAACATATCTATATGAACTAAGAATGTTATAACTATAATTATATTTATGTTCTTCCGAATTCTAAATTTTTAAAATCTTTTATATTTCTCTTGCTTATAACTAGTAATGAATAATAAAAAAATAATTTTTGCCATTTGTAAAAATGTTTAGACAATTTAAACCAGTAATCATTCATACAATTAATAATATTACATTTTAAAATATCATTCAAAACTCTAAATTTTTACATAAAATTCATTCATTTTAATTGTAACGTAAATTTGGTAGTTTCTTGATGTTTTAAAAAACTATATTATGAAAATTTTAACAAAACCTGCGGGTGCCGGGGAACCCCTGCACAATTTTTTTTTGCATTTCAATACATATTTATATTAACTTACATATCATAACTTATCATAACTAATGAATATTTATTATCTATGAATATATTTTAAAATGGTAAATAAACTTGAATCGATTGAAACGAAAAATCGTACCATCTTCATATTATATTTAACTAATTTGTTCAAAATTTAAACAAAACCTGCGGGTGCCGGGGAACCCCTTCACAATTTTTTTTTGCATTTTAAACAAATCTAAATCAACTAAGAATTTAAAAATTACTATTATATTTATGTTTGAATGATATTTAATTTTTAATTTTTTTCTCAATAATTTCACTTTTTTATAACTAGTAATGAAGAATCATAAAACAATTTTTAGACAATTTAAACTAGAAATCATTCATACGATTATAATTATTACATTTTAAAAAAATACCATAACAAACTAAGTTTATTAATTTATTTTAATTCCAACGTAAATTAGCTACTGTCTTGATATCAAATATAACTATTTTATTAAAATTTTAAACACAACCTGCGGGTGCCGGGGAACCCCTTCATAATTTTTTTGCATTTTAAAATATATCTATTTATATCAAATTATATGTCATAATTAATCATAACTAATTAATAGGTATTTATTAATTATAAATATACATGAAAATGGTAAATAAAGTTGAATACCTAAAAATTCGTTCGAGTTTATTAAAAATATTCCAAACCCATGTTCTTTCCAAACCCTCCTAATAAGTAATAACTCAACCACTGATTTTTTTTTTGATGAAATATCAAATTTATGCAGTGGTGGGTGGAATATTTTAGGCCTGCCCAGGTCAACTAAAATTTTCAAACCACCCCTGGTTGGGCCTACCTTATTACATATATTTAATTATTAGTTATTACACATTTAAAAATTACACATTATTAAACATTTTCTCATTCTTATTAACAATTTCTCGGAAAATGATAATAACTATATATTCTGAAAAATGAACAAAACATTTTCTACTTTTCAATAATTTTGGTAAAAATTTTGTTTATAAAATAAATATTGGTGTGATTTTAATATGACTATTGTATGATAATATAAAACCAATAATTATTTGAAAGTGTATTATATATTTATTTAAAAATCATGTAAGCATGTACAAATATTGAATTTAATTTTAAAATTGAATATTAAAACCCCTAATATGCTTTAAAGTACGAAAAAAAATTTTTAATTACAAAAATGCACAAAATTAACTTTTGTATTCTCTTTCAAAAGTATACGAATCTAATTTGTAACAATACGAGCATCACACAGAAAACTCTATAAAACAATGTAAAGCGCATCGAAATCCCAGTCCAAATAATATAAGCTATGTTCTCATACTCAGCCGTGTTCGATTTTATTACTGGAACAGTGTTGCGTAGTATTTGTGAAATAACATTACGACCCATTGAATTTCAAAACTGGTTGAGATTTGAGCGAAAGCTTCATAATAATCATTATTAATGATTATTGCTGTTTTTGTATACTGTTATTGTATAATTTTATATATAGCTTTTTATATATGTACATCAAACTGTTTAGTATTAATTATTATTTCCGTATATATATATGATGGAATATATTATTTGTTTACACTCCACATACAGCACTTTCAGTTGGGCGGACTCATTTATTTTCGTAATAAAATTGATGAACTATTACAAAAAAAAAAAATCTATTAGAAACTCTGTGGGAAACCAATATTGGAAATCTATAAATACTGCACTTGTACTACTCTGTACTGTACAGTTGTTAACCGCTAACCGTACATAATGTTACGTTAAGTACTTTGACCAGTCCAAACCTCAAGAAATCTTTAATAATTTACAATTTATATAATACACATAAGTATACCATTATTGCTGTTTCCGTAACCAAATTGTATCAACGTGATTTATTGTTTTAGAGTCTTTTTTTAATAGCTAGATACTCATTTTTCAATTATAATGGTTTTTTGCAATGTGATATGTAGGTTGATCAGCTATAAGCTATAATCACTGTAAGAAAAATATAATTAAATATAAGATACGTGTCATTTATATAATCGATTATAATGAGTGATTATGTGACCCGTAAATGCCATTTAGATGAATCCATTCAAAGTATCAAAGATATTATACAGAAAAACTAAAATTTGAGTATTGGTGATTATCACAAGACGTCTTCACTATGTGTTTGAGAGTATTCACTCGCTTCAGGCTAATATTTCATAATGACCACTCATCCAACTGATTTCATCCAAACATTGTTTTTACAATATTTTTTATGTAATACAGGCATAATGCCTTATATATATATATATATATATATATGCACGATACATCTGATGTAATTGGCTAACAACGACCCATCGAATTGTTGCACTGTTATGCTATGATTAATTTATTTCAATAAACTTTAAATTTAATTATTTAAATGGTACTTATTTTTCGTAAGTGTACATATATTTATATGAAAAAAAAATATATATATAAATGAAAATATGCATATGAAAATGTTAAGATAAATAGTGAAACGGTTAAATATGGGTTAAAAACATGAAAATATTTTGTCCTGTGTATCAGAAAATCCGTTAATTGAACATTTAAATCAATCAAATTAATAAATAATTTTCTACTAATATAATCGTAAATACAAATTGACTTAGTACAAACATAAAAAATACAACAATATTACGATTCTGCTGTAAGTTCTATAGTTCGGTTCAAGTAAATTTTATTTCAATTCTTAAAATTGATCTCAGAATTCGTGGTATTCAAAGTGGTATGTAACGATCGAATATATTAATACACTATAAAAAGTGTTAATCGTTAATGTATAAAAATGGACAAAAATAAACATCAAGGTCAAAGTATAGAAATGCTACAAGTGCACGGACTTTATTATTACTATTATTATTTCCGTTACACAACTTTTGTAAGCAAAGTTATTAACTTCTATTACATGTATATTATTATAAAATTTTGTATAATATAAACATCGTTGACAACTTTTATCAGTATTATGATATTATGTAATGACGGTATATTATATAAAAATAAATTACACTTATAAATAATGTTGGATTGAGTTAGAATAATCATTTAAATATTTTTAAGGTAATTTCATTTTAATTTTACTAAATTTAAAAGTTATCAATATCTTTTCAAAAGCGTCCAGAAAAACTATAAAACATTTACAGAAAAACAGGCAGTTTTATTCAAAACCATTTTTTGACAAAATACATAATTGTTTTAAATGCTCTAATTCAAAAACCAAAAACATCAAATACTTGAAATTTTCATCAAATATTTAAATTAGCATTTTCTATACATGGTTAAATTTTCAAAGTATTATGGTTGACTTATTTATAGGTAATTTAAATTTTCGATTTTTCTAAGTACCTATTTTTTTTTGGAAATTTCAATAAAAAGAAATTGGCTGTCCAAAAATCTTGAAAATTTAATACAAGGATTATACTAAATTATACTTATTGCAATTAAAATGAATTGAAAATGGTTTCGCACAATTTTTTTTATAAGCCTATAAAATTCAAATTTTTATGAAGTATGTGGAAATCGCGATAATTTGCAAGTTATTTTGTAGTTGAAAATTAATAAAAATGTTTGTATTTTCACTTAAGGTTCAAAATTGTAGCACAAAGTTCTACTGGACTTTCAGAAACAATTTTTTTGAACGTCTGAAATTTCAATTTTTAAGAAATTGCATAAATTGACGATTTATTCTCAATTTTAAATATTTGTTATTATTCAGAAGTATAAGTCGCAGACACTTGAAACTTTTAGCATTTGTTTAAATTAGTATTTTCTTTAAGATTTTTCTTTTTGGGAATAATATACTGACTCTTAAGCTATTTATAGGCATATGAAATATTCAATTATTAAATTTTTTTTATATAGTTATCGATAAAATTTTTTATCAAATCTAGTTGAGGGGAATACTTAAAAGGATAATTATATTTATGAACAAGGATCACCCTAAATTTGTTGATCAGCAGTTAGCACTCAAAAGGTCACCAATATTATCATCATGTTATCGCAACTCGTGCATAGGTAGGTGTTATTAGGACCGATATACCAATAAAAACCGTAGGTATACAAGAAATATTTTTTATTCAATTAAATATTATGATTTTGCAACAAATGAGATTTTTTCCATAACACGTTGCCGATGACACAACGGTGTAAGAACATATAATGAATGTAATAATATGTAAATTATGATTTTTTTTTTTTTTATTTGGTTTTTACAAACGAAACTAAAATTAATGCCTTAGTAGTAGTAACCGGACGGGTAGACATTCTGATGACCGTGGTAGGCGGTGGAGTGGTGTTGTTGACCGTGGTTGTAGGGCGCGTTGACTTTCTTGACGACCGCGTTGAAGCCGTGCACGTCGTCGGCGGTGTACTCGACCACGCGGGTGGAGCCATCGGCTTCCAGCACACTGTACGATCCTTTGACGTTGCCGTGTCCGTCGCTCGATTCGTGTTGGCTCTTGACGTCGTGCGTGTGCGGGTCGTGGACGCCGTACTCAAAGTTGTACGGGGCGGGCGCGTGGGCGTATTGGTCGTGTGAGTTGTAGGTGCTGTACGCTGGCGGGTAAGCGAACACCATCATATGACCGGCTACGAGCGCAGCGAATGCGATGATCAGCTGAAAAACGTTCATACAAAATTAAATTTCGATTTTTTTGCTTTCAAACTATAAACGCAATTCACTCAATGTCAAGACTGTACTGTATAGTGCTTTAAGGTTTAAACGAATTTCTAAAATTACTTTACTCTCAACTGTTAAGTTTTGATACATAAGCATAGTTTTAACAATTTACCATTAGTCAAATTTTTATAAACGAAAAATCTTAGCACTATATTTTAGCTATAAGTAGGCGAAAAAACAAATGACGGTTCGAGATTTTTCTTGCCTAGCTATTCTTGGGCCGAATAAAATATTGAACAAATCGTGTATTTTAGTATTCATAGACAGACGTTAAGAAAAATATAAGATAATTGTTAGTTAAAATGATAAAAGTAATAAGTATACAAGAAATAATATCAATCAATACATGTGCAATCTGCTTGTGCCTTGCAAAATTTTAATTCAATTAATAACTTTATTCATATTTTATATAGATACTATAGTTTAAAAGAATAATCTAGTAGGTTTACTTTAGGGGAAAAAAATTGTTCAAATAGTGAACAAATATGCGAATTTATATGTTAACTTTAAGCCATTATTTAAAATATTCACTATTTTATTTATAATAAATATATTCGTTATCGGTTATGTCGATATATATATAATATGACGTTAAACTGAAATAAAATATTTAGGAAATATATATCATGATTTTGAGATAGTAAAGATACCAATGACAAAAAATAAGTTATATAGTTTAAAATAAATGTTTTCTCACCTTTGTTGTCATTTTGAAACTGTTACTAGGTACGAATATAATTTTTATAAAATAATATACACGATTTGTGTTCAGACAAGTAACGAAAGATACCGATGAATGGTTTATGAAAACATTGTTTGCAGTATTTATACTACTCAAACTCCTTTACTAGTTTATTGTTCACCTATATACTTCGAATAAAATAATTATGTATATGGACCAGTTACATCAGCTCATTAAAACAAAACATACATATAAATATATATGCATGAAATCTTCATATTCTTATTATAATGGAATACCTACATAATAATATATAATTAGACATGTTTTTTAATTATGCATGTGAGTTTTGCGAAAAATTGGTTCACGGATTATAGTATAAAGGTTCCGCGATGCGTGAACTGTTAAGCTATTGGTTTGTTTTTTTTTACTATTCTCGTTTTGAATTGGACACTTTTTTTTATATGTGTCATATTTTTATTATTTAAAATGCCTTTTTGCATGGTTTGTGTATATGCATTTAAAATAACATTCGAACGTGACTGAAGATAGCTTACCAAATCCTTAAAAGTTCTGGGAAAAGATAACGAGTGAAAAACTTTTTGGAAACTATTAAATAAGTAAAATGTATTCTTAAACGTTCACACAACACATAGCACATAATTCAATTTATATCGATTGTAGATCGACCGTAAAACATTTTTTATTTACAAATAAGAAATATATTTTGTTAGTAGGTATTTAAAAACCATAATGAGAGTAAGATTTGCAATTTTTTTTTCTATCATAACAAAAGTTCTATTATAGGAGAAAATAATTGACAGACACTGACATTTTCAGCTATAATCCCGAATATTGTATTCGATTTAGATAAGGAATAATAAATATAAAATGGAAAATTCTAAACATAATACAATTAATAAACATTTTTTCTTTTTTTCTAATTTAATTATTAGATTTTTTTTGGAAATATTTAGGAAAAATAATTCTACAATATTGTAAAAATATAATTCTAACTCGATTAAACTCATATTTTATTATTTTTTGTTATGATAATCACGCCAACTGTTCGTATTTTAATAAAAACGTAATTCTATCAAAACCAGGATGTACTGAGATGATCACTATAAAAGATGTGTTCCTTTGAGAATGAAATTATAATATTTTTTTTATTTTGTATCGAAATAGCCTTCATAAGCAGAAACCCGTTTGGCATGAAATTACCGTATTAGTATATTGTTGAAAGATTTCTTTCAAATACCTACAGGCTAGAATAGTTTTAAATATATGTTATAATGTTATATTTACAATGTATTATGTAAATGTACTAATACAGGCGTACAGCTTTGCTATTTGAATGAAATGGAAATTAGAAAAATGTTTGTATAGGTATTTTTTACCTATTTTTTATAATGATTTTCATTCACCTCCATGGTATAGTCTACAATTTAAGATATGAAACATATGAAACTAGATTCTTGGCTCATACTTAAACTTTATCGAAAACTAAAAAAATGTTGTTATCAATAAAATTATCGTACGCGTTTCGGAGCAATTGTAGATCGTTTACGGATAAAGACTAACTGGAATGTTTCAAATCAGCATTTTAATAAAACGTAAAATATTGATATACCAAATTTATTCACTATTGCAGTCCGTGGTCTTATCAAATGTCTGACAATATACATTGTACACAAACAACAAAGTGTGATCTAATAATATGATACGAGTAGGTAATGGTGTTGCCTAACCAATTTCGAATTGATTAATTTATTCTACTCGTACGGCATATGCTAAAACGTAATCTAAATATTCCCCGAAGCATATCGTCAAAACCACACGTGGTTGATACGTTCACTATGATAATAATATTATCATTACTATTATTATCTACGCTTTTCAATTCCAGTGGCGCGAATATTCTTCGCGTAATATTTTACGGCACGAATAGCAAGCAATCAAATACCCAAGGCCGACAGTGTTGAACACGACTTTCTGGTAATGATACCAACGTTTCTGACCAAATAAAATGCAATACGTGGAACATGGTAAACTCTCATGGTACTGAACTTCATAAATCTTCGCCAAAAACCCGTCAACAACGAAACATATTTCAAATATTGATTTGATTATACTGATATGAAAAGAAAAAGAAAATGCTTTTATTCGTAACACAATGTATACAACCGAGACTTTAAAAACAATGGTTGTTCGATATAGATAAAATCTCTGATCAGATTAGTTTAAACAAAAACTAACATTTTTGTTAATAGAAAATTGACAACGATCAATGACAAAATATATAATTGTCATTTAATTCTGCAAACGATAATTTCATTTCAAGCATTATGTAAATCAAGTTGATACTAAGATAATAATATATTTGAAGAACATAGAATTCATGAGCTATGAATGCATATCGTGGTGTTAATCTTTATTGTATAACAAAAGGCATATTTCAACCGAAAAACGCTTTATGACCTTATACCTATGATTTTTAACACACTAAATTTATGTGGTCAACAGGGTGACACTTCGACTTAAAAAACTTACCTTTTCTAACATACATCGTGTTCTTTACATTTCTTACATTCACGATACAATTCTTAGTTCTAAATATATATTTTACATATTTTCAATCAGCTAGTATATTATAATGATAGAATATATTCTGAGCGTTGGCTAATAAATAATATAAAACTTTTTTAATTAAAAATTTTTACAATGTTCCTGGCTATTTTTAAATTATTAGTAATAGCACTGATCATGTAAATACTATACTACTACTGTATCATATTATAGTTACATTATAAATACCTAAACTTAGTACCTAGTATATGTTTACTCGCAGCAATAATAGTATTTATAATCTGTAGTAACAGTATTAAAATAATTAAATAAAAATATTTGTGATGACACCACAAGGTTTATATTGTATATACACTTAAAGTTTTAATTTTACTGTTGTCGATTACTGAATAAATTAGTAGTTTTAAAAGTTAACTAGTATTTCTTTAGACCGTTGACTTAATGAAAGTCCGACTTGCGATAAAGCGCACCTGGAGAACTTCCGAGAGATTTATGAGAGTTTATGGCCAGACATTTTATGTAATTTGGAAATGGGCTAAATGACATCAGTATTTTTATATGTTAACGCAGAACACATTTGCCTTTATTGTTGTAATAATATAAGTAATAAAGTCCTATAACATATTTTCTGTTTTTATACTGATTCATAATATGCTATTTTAAAGACAAACGCTGCGCCGTTTATGGACCAATATTTATAATAAATTATTAATTTATACTAACAGATAAGTAGTTATTATTATTATCATCTACGTAGGTAATTTAGTGACCTATTCACTATTGTCCGGCTGGGGATTGATGCATAAATTGCAAAAAACATTATAGACATGATTTTTTTTTTTTCTATTGACAATTCTACACAATTTTGCGGTGATCGGCGGTATTGTCGACGACGTAGGACACACGAAGCCGGTCGTTTGTGGAACGGTAATAATCATTGTTGATAATTATTATATTAACTCACCTACCTTTCTGATGGAATTACTAATTGGTTAATTGTCGCAAATGATTATTATTATTCGCATTAATCCGGTATATTATATTGATAGTGATTAAGCGAGACAATATCGAGCTGAGTTGTTGGGTGGTTTTTCTTTTAGACACATTGAACCCGGAGTATGAATATTTGAATCGTATATAATATATGATAATGCCATGTAAATCATAACTAGCCCCGAGCATTGCAATATGTACACTTGCGGCCTCGCTGATTCTCGCATACACCAGCGTATTATGTTATTAGCCATCATGTACCGCTGACTCGTCATTGTAATCGTTGAACATTTTCGTTTTGGGGTAAAGAAATAAATCGTCAAATCCATGGTTCGAATATATAGGAATGATTTTTAAAAATATTGTGGAACTTGGTTGGGCCAACTTCACGAACGCGAAGAGTTCAATCACGAAAAAGGCGATTATACATATAAGACGTATGATTACATTACGAGTATTCCCGATAGTATGTTTAATATTATAAATTTTTTGGAGTCAGACTTTGTTCACGGTAAACGGACACTTTGTAGAGTTACAATAATCTGATGTTAATTGATTATGAAAATGTTGTACGGTGAAAAAAATCTGATGACACTTTTTCGTGGACGCTTGAGACAATAATATGCTGGTGATAATTGATAATAGCGGTTGACTTTATTTTAATCAATTCTTTTGAGTAATCAATCTGTATGTCTTTGTTGAAATTCTGGAAAGCATGAATGTGTTAAAAATCATAAAGTTAAGACCAAAACTTATTAAAAATAGTTATGTATCTAGTATATATGGTTATTAGTTTTACATATTAATAACACAAAATAAATTCATTGGAAGTGTTCAAGACCAACTTATTTTAGTAAAATAACAACGAAGTATACAAATATCAATACGAACCAGTAAATTATATTGATAATATATACGAATACGATATACCGTAACCGTATGTTCACTATATATGAAAACATATTCGTGTTATAATCGTATTTTCATATTTTCCATAATCATATCAATTATGATATAATATTTCTATGTCTAATCAGCATGCCTTGTTAAATTTATGGATAAGCCACTCATCTGTTTCCATATATTATAATAAACGCATGGTTGATATATAATATATAATTCAACTATTAATTAGATTTATTTTATATGTACAAGCTACAAATATATTTTAATGTTTTCACTGTTTAAAATACAAATATTATAATATAATGTTCTTACTATATATACTTTCAATAATATACAAACTGTCTGCCATAGTTATGAATAATGTTTTTGTAACACCTACAAATGTAGTTCAATAACTGACCGCTACGTGAAATGTACTTACTACTTACCTACAAAGTACAATAGTACAAATATTATAAAGTTTATGTCCACAATTAGTAAGTTGTTAACCTAAACCGAAAACTATACATACATATTTTATGTCCGCAATTCACATAGTTTTTATTACTAGTACGCAATTCGAAAACTCTGCGTTTCCCACTGCGCATCAAAGTGTTTTCAGGTAAAAGGTCCAGATGACATTTTGACGTGTAATGCGGTTTTTCACTGCACATTTCTCATTGAATAAACGTAACCAATTCATTAATCTACGTTCTGAATTGAATGTTTTGAAACGAAAAATATATTTCAACACGAATATTATATAGGTATTACAATGATAAAGGATTGAAATACTTGACATTTGTGGTTTCTAAGGCACTGACAGTTTGTAAAAATATAAAGAAAAATTTTGTTTTTTTATCGATATAGCACCATAATTTTGCTGATTATAAGTTAAACTAGGATTTATCCCGGGTTCAACTATAGTTTGTGTTTCATACTCGAATGGATTCCTATGAACTTAACTAGGTGTAATGGGGTGTTACCTCATCACGAATCAATTCTATAAAATGTTTGCGTTCGATCGATTTTGGTAATTCCATATCTGACGTGTATTATACTCGTCATTATTGTCATGCCGTAAGTCGGATATAACCGAGATTTGCGTAATATTATTGTACACGCGAGTAACGTAACGCCACAAGACGGACGATAAATTCAGAGCAAGCTAAAGTTTACAAAGAGATGACGCCTGGCATACACGGGCTATCGGCAACGTTTTGGTTTTGCTCGCCACTGACGTACGAGTAGTCAGTAGAGTAGGAACACCCGAGGCGTATTATCATTTCGTATATACCTGACTGTTAACTGTAGTACACACTTATAGTTATCGCTTCGTAATGCGCTCATCGTGCGCATAATATTGTTGACAGTTTTTCCCAAATGGAATACGAAAGAAAAGGATTTTTATGAGATATTAATTTATATACGCTTTATGCAGAACATTTTAAGGATATGGTAAACAATGTAATATTGTTGAACCATGGTTTTCAGATGTTTTAAATAATATCGTGGTTATTAAAGATGATGACGTATTGTAACTTTATAAACCATATCGTTTGACCAGGTCAAGTAAAAGGGTAACGTGCTGTTTTAACAATTTTTAAATGTCAAGAAATGCCGAGATTTTTTTTGCAAATCAGAAATATCAAGTTTTTACATTATTCAAGGAAAAATTGATCAAAGTATTTTTAATTTAATTTAAGAACTTTTAAATGTTAATTATATTTATTTATGTTTTTGTAAAATGTCGAGGCTATCAACTATAGGTACTATATGTATTTCGAAAACTATATTGAAAATATGAAAATGTAATGCTACAAAAATTACGAAGTGTATAAATTGATATGTTTAATATATTTAATTAAATCGATCATATCTCAATTCTGTATTCATAGTACTTCAATTAAGAGACCTATAAAATCTGTCATATTTGCCCTATTATTGTTTTTCTCTTAATAATTGTATATCAGATAGGATAAAAAACTAATTTCTAACACAAAAAAATAAAAAATCTAAATTTTAAGTGAAAACTATAAGTACAAATATATATTTTTTGTTTAATATTATATAATATTTAAGTGTCCCCAATGGGTGGTTCCTTAACTGATGTCACTCGATCCATGTTATACCTCCATCACATACGCCTATCAGAAACTAATAATTACAAATCGTGTAGATTCTTAATAAATGTAAAAAAATATATATATATATATATATAATATATATTATCATATTTTCTATTCAATAAAATCAATTTCAAGGCATTAAGAAATGTAAACATTAGTGTAAAGTAATTTTACAGCAATGAAATCAAATAGTTACTCCTGGCGAAACTATTACGCAAGTACTATGTATACTTTTAACTTTTTATAGATAAACATTGCAGCACTTACCCAAAAGCTCATTCGACTTAGGTGCTCCGCGGTTTGATTCTACATCAGAGACGTGTTTACGGGGATGGCCGGGTGGGCACTGCCCCCCCCCCCCCGGCGGATTGTGCCCAACAAAAAACCATACCAGAAGAAAAAGAGTCACAAGATCAGTACATTTAAATATTTATAAAAATTATTTGTTTTTTAAAAACAATAAAAATTTTGTTGTTATTTATGTTTAAAAAAAAATCTATAAATATTTAAAACGTTTATAGCTAAAAAAAAAAGGTAGGTATTTTTGATTTAAAAATGTCTTGTGCCTCCCCGGCCACCAAGGTCTGGACACGCCTATGTTCTACCTACCAAGATATGTGGTTGGTACTTTAAGTTATTATAATATCATTGGGTGTACCGACACTAACGATTTGTAATGCGATTATAATGATTGTATCCTATTAATATTTCTGTGTATGCACAAAATTGAACATCAGCTTAATAGTATCTAAATAGATACAACGTTTCACGATTAAATATGGTTACAAAGGGTTTACTTGAACGACGTTGAAATACATCGTAATCGTTCTGATGTCATATAATGTAGTATACGAACATTGTAAATAGTACATACGAACAAAGATTTGAAAAGTATAAATATATATTGTAGGATTACCATACGTCCCGGTTTTGCCAAAACACTACTGGACCAAGAATTGTGGTGTTCCGATCAAGTGTTTCGGGACAGTGATTTGTCTCAGTTTTAAAATTTTACTCGATAAAATATCGATTATCAATCAGGAGAATTATATTGTGTATACAAATCAAAATGAGAGCGAACAATAATAAATTATTGACAGCGTCCGTAAAGGTCAACCTTAGAAACCTTAGAAATAAATAAAAACCGTTGTAATCAGATAAAATATATTATCCTGTATTTAAAAACAATTTTTTTGGTTTAATAAATAATATAAAAAGTAAATCAGTTAAAAAGTAAATTAAATTTATAATACAAATCATACATTAGATTTTTACAGCTCTTAACTAAATTCATCGCGAATAGAATTTAACTTGGTTTCGATTGGAGCGAAAATAACAATCAATACTAAAACTGACGTTATAATAACAATGAACAGCACATGAATGAACAGCCAGAATTTCCTGAATCCGGTATGCTAAAAAAAAAAAATATATACATAAATATTACATAATATATATATATATTAAGCAATACATATTAATTCAGCGTACTTATATATTATATATAATAATATGTTTATATAATTTATAACATGTCTATGATACAATTGCTGATAACAACAAACAAACAAATTGTTCAAACTTTTTTTTATTTATAAATTAAAGTGTTTTTATTTATGAACTATTACAGCATGAAATATTAAGTATAAAGTAATTAATACACAGTAGGTGAGGGATTACAAATGAATGCTCTTACTAGGAAGCTAAAACTAAAGATGAAGGAGATGATAGGGCGTAAATGATAGGAAGGGATCGAGAGTTCTGCAGGTATCCATAGTTTAGTCACCGAGGGACTAAAGATGAGTAGAGGGGATATAACCTGATAACCTGGAGGAAAAAAAGAGCATTCAAAGGAGAAGGTTGACGTTGCATTGGCCTTCCTTCTTGATGAAGGGTGCAAAGAAAAAATACAATGGCCATGTGCATGGAGATAGAAAAAGGAAACGACATTTGTTAGGAAGACATACATACGGACATTTTACTGTTACAGATTGCAAAATTAGCAGTGAGGAAAAACCATTGTTGGAACTATTAAGCTGATAAATTTAATTATATTTTTTGTTACTAGTACGTAATACGCTGAACTTATAATAAGTTATGCATAGTTAAATATTTTAAGGGCGATAAGGGCTACCTACTAACTATCGACAAACCATCAAAAGAACGGCATTCGTTAATTAAAAAAAAAAAATAGATAATAATAATTTATCGAAACGATAATAATATAATAGTGTCACGTGCACCACAGAAATAATTTAAAATTTATTCCGCGCGATAATTTCGCTTTGGAAGAAGCTCCTAACGTGTTCAAATAAATTAGAGTAATTGTTTTACCGAAGCAGTTAACTCACCGGAGCGTCTTTGTGTTGTTCGTAACTCATCGGACTCCTTCCATTGTGCAGATCCTTCATGGGGAACGTATTTATGCGCATGCTTCCTGATTTTTCGCTCAAACAACCGGATATCTATAAAACACAAGAGTAATTATAATAGATATTATATAATATATAGGTGCATGGTGTATTTGAATGCAAAGAAATCGGTGTTAATACTGCGCAGCGAGTTCTGAATAAGATCTGCGAAATGCCGGAAAAGAAGAATTTCATGAAAAACAGGGCTAGTTGTCGAGTTCAGTCGTAAATAAAACCGGAGGTAATCATAATTTAGTTGTAGAAGTTAAATTATAGATAACAATACCAATTATTTAGTAATCACAATTTCTAAAGATAAATAATGGTGATAACTTAACATATTATAAGTGACATACTATGAATGTTATACATAATATGGATACATAACAATATGGTGCAGTTATCTCTTATGATTCCGAATACATTGCAAAACTATAGCTATAGTAATAATGATAATTGTAAGTTATTATTTTTATTTTTTGTTACAATTTAATTTTGTCATTCCATGGAAGACGTTGTACTCAAATAAACAATGAAGTGCCAGGAGACAGAAGTATGAAAAACCAATCTCTCTCGGTGTTACGGTCAGACTAGGGGAGGTTATTTATTCATTTTTTAAGTTCATCGCACTTAGTTTCCTGGAAAAATCGTGGTCTCCCTCCTTAAATATTAATTATATTATTTACTGATATTTTGAATTATTTTTACTACTTAAGAATCATTTTTCAGGGATTTTGATCTCTACGCAGTTGTTTAATATGTAAATTTTAGGCTTATTAGTGACGTATATACTATATACATATAACATATACGTACCGATAGTATCAGATGGATGATGACGTAGAAGCCGACATACGCCGCTAGAATCCAGTCCATCCACGCGGGAAGTTCGGCTTTGCTGAGAGTGACAGCAAAAAAGATGGTCAAAACTGCAAACACACACGCAAACAAAATAAAAAAACGTTATAAAATTATTTATTTATTCTACAACTAACGGTATACTTTAGAAAAATTACTATAATATAACTATAATGATTCAAGCTACTGGTTGTATTGTAGAAGTATAAGAGTTTGATATTACAATATTTTAATAATTATTGTTTGTTATTCATAATAAATGTAAGCTAGGAATAATTTTCAAAAACAAACCATAACCGTGAATAGTACACTGAAACTTAGAACCGCGCTTATCATCGGATTAGATCCTCATCGGTCAACGTTACTGTGGACTGAAATATTGGTTTGTCAAGCGAACGACTTCCGAGAAAAACTCGTAATTTCCGTGCGGTTCCGATATTTGTACTAAAATCGTATATACGGTGGCGGGGTGAACCCCGCAGCGGACCCGATCGGAAGTGGTGGTGAAAAAGCGAAGGAAATGACGAAAAGATAATAATAATAATAATAAAAAAAAAAAAACACTCACTGGAGAAGATGTGCGCGGCGTTCCCGACCAGCCAATGAATCCAGTTGAAAATCGGTCTCTTTGACGAATCCGGGTGTGGCCGGAACGCAGCGAATATCGGCTGGAAGAATGCCAGAACGGTGGTGACGACACCCAGCAAGGCATGCGTTTGACTAGGACCGGACACCCATTCGCCTAATTCCACGAAGATGCACGCGGATCCGGCTAGCGACAGAATCCATGTGAACATCATCAACAGACGATGCCACTAAAGAAGTAAAGAACATAATAAGTAAGTATATGCGATAATGGTAATGATAAATGTAAAGCCTAGTTCGATTACGGTGAGACGGTAAAATTGAACCTGGTTTAGGGGTACAACGACTAGAACGTACAACGTTAGCAGTTTTCCGCCCGCCCAAATGTTATTATTTGACCGGACTGCAGTTGCCGTTATGGAATCATCGATACTATTAAACTATATGTTTAAACTCAACGATTTAATCTTAGCGAACCCGAGTGATAAACGGAATTCCGATTAATCGGTAATTATTTTGTAATAATGTAAACATGTATATACATTGAAGACCCAGGAACCGTTAGAATTCCGTATCGACTACACGCCACCACGACAGTCAGCGGGCTTTGACAGGATTCTGCGTAATTTCTAAATAATATTGTGTTCCAAAATTTTTGAATGTTTTTTCCCGATTGCTTTGTGTACGGGAACATGTGCATTTTAGGCATTCCGGATTTATGATTTTGATTTTTGACCTTATAGCTGAGAAAACTACGTTAACTGATTAAGGTTTATATATAAGTATGTTCGAAAACGGAATGCGTGTGTTAAAAATACTAGGTATTAAGGAAATACACACACTGTACATATCATTATACAGCGTTTAAAAATAATTTCTCCGAAAGTAATAAAAAGAAGAAAACATATGGTATTTAAATATGAAGTTCAATTTTATCGGGTGCAACTATATTTATACCGATCACAAAATTACGATTATTTTTATACTACATTTACAAAGGCAATTATTTTGTACGTTTTATTAGTATTTCATAGACATTTGAAATATAGAAAACAATGGATCATACTCATATTTGAGGCAATTTACTTATTTCTAAAATTGTAACTCTGACGACTAAATAAATAAATTATAAATTTTTCGTAATACTATTTTCAAAAGTTTATAAAGTGATCCCTCCACGGTCCGTCGGCCTTAAGTTGTTATGATAATATTAGTATACATATATTGCATGAGCAAACCGAAGTACGGTTTTCTATCGGTGATTTACCCCGAACCACAAGTCCTTGGAACAGCACGAAGCTCCGACCCACGTTTGCCTGTAGTACCTGGCGATGACTATACCGATACTGGCCGCTCCGATCCACGCGACGATCATGAACGAACCGTGTAACCTCAACAACAATTTCGACGACGTTCTCAGCGATTTGATTTCCGACAGCGAGCTCGCCTCTGCGGTCGAGGTGAAGGCTAAGTCATGGTAGCCTACACTGCGTTCTATAAGCGCGCGAACACACACACACACACACACATACACACACATGTCGATTAAAAATAATAATAATAATAATAATAATAATAATAATAATAATAATAATAATAAATCCGTATCGACAACGTTAAATTATTATGTAGGTATAATATAAATTATAATGTTACGTTGGTATGCGATCGTAACGTAGTTCATTTTACCTTTCAGTGACGTGCCTGCGGCGATTAGCAAGTAATATTTGTTCCTTATCAAATCGAAGTTCGTTCCTTCCACTCGGGCCACCGCGTCCCGGACTACATTACAGTAAATTGTACCGTCGATGAACGACGAGTTCAACAGCGTGATTCCGTTTTGATTCTACGAAAGTCATAATTGTTAAATGGTTAATGACAAAAATCAAAAAAAAAAAAAACAGTCCACAGATTGATTGAAAAATAAATAAACGAAAAACTAAATATCAGCAAACATACTTCGACTCCCCCCACACTTCAATCACTTCTCTCACTGATGGTTAATGAAAAAACAACTTAAAAAAAATTGATTTGAATACAGGAAGATGTGTTTTTAGTTTTCACGTCGATCTCCAATTTTAAACAAATAATAATAATAAAAACACTAAACTAAAAGGAATTCATGTAAATATTACAATCGATTTTAAGTTTCCTAATATATAAGCTCTCCTCCAGAATGAACAACGGCCAGGACATTTAGAAATCGAGAAAAGTTGTTTTTTCATAATTTTTTAGTTATTCTCATAAGGACTGGTACTTTTAATTGAAAAACCACACGTTTTTGCATTAATATGAGAACCAACATTTGTTTGCCACCGATTTCAAAATTAAAAACAAGTCACAGACCACACTAGTCAAATACCTTTACCATACTGTCTACGCTTTGATAAAATAACTACTTACAGTTAGACGTTTGTTGCTCTTTTGATTAGGTACGTTCCAAGACGTGTAAGCATTGACCAAGTTTGTGCCCACATTTTCATGCACACATTCGACGACACTGTCTCCTCCCTAGTTGAGTGGGGAAAAAATAAATTAATCAGCAAAAATTAATATCATATTATATTATAACGTGATTTTTCTTCGTAACGAAAAGTCTTTACATACATAGGTATATACATACAGATAATACATAATATATACAGTGTGTTTTACGGAATTCACTAATTTCAAATGGCCTCAATTTCATAACATTAATATAAGCCTATATACATTAATTTATCGCAATGACGGCGGTCGCTTACCATTTTTTGATCTTCCGAAATTCCAACGGCCACGTAGGCCGCGTTTTTGGCCTTCATTTCAAACAGGTACCGGGTCCCTTCGACTCTGACGGCTGTCACAGCCACGCAGTCTTGGGTCGCCAAACATCCGTCTGGAGACCCGAAGCAAGTTTTCGTCTGACCACAGTCGTCGTAAAATGGATCGGCCACGCGGGCCGCTCTGAGTTGGCCGAGTTTTCGCTTGTCGGTGCTACTTATGAACGCCACGTCGTGATAGCCGACACTGAACGCTGTGAAAAATTATAAAATGAAAAAATACCATCAAATTTTACATGTTTCCGAAGAATGCTTGAAAGGTTTCGATATGTTCCAAGATTATTTCTTGTCTTTGAAACGCTAATGTAAATCACCGATGAAAACGTAGTTTCAATGATTTTTTATTTAGCTGTTATCAAAACGTAACTAAATTATACACTAACATTTGAAACCAAAATATAGTTTCGTGCGAGATATTATTATACACCACATGAAAAGTTATGTTTTTTTTTTTTTTTTAATACATAGTTCTATTTCAACGCATACAAAATTATGTCTTTGAAAGTCTTAGACGAGAAGTACATATACTTTTATGTAATATGGACATTTTGGATCAATCTTATATGCGGAAAAAACACGGTAAGAAAAATGCCGGAGTATTTAACTTTCCCAGTGCAATTAAAAACCAATCACTATTGCCTTCCGCTGTATAATACGATATACGTGAGTACGCGAATTCCGATATTGAAACTGGGAAATATTGACAACTGTAGGCAAGTAAAAGAGGCAGAACTTTTTAATTCATCCCCACTTCCACCCTAGCTTTCATCGGAGAATTTTAGCGTTTCCGTTTTTGAAACTTTGATTGTACTCCGAAGAAGTCTATTAACGGCCCAATGTATAATATATACCTATATATACGTACGTTTCAACGAAGAGCCGGCGGCGAGCAGGACGAAATAATCGTTATCGTCTAAGTTGTACGTGTTGTCTTCCACTTTGAAAACAGAATCGACGACCACCTTACAGTAAATGGAGTTGTCAACGTAGGCGGCGCTTTCCAAGCTCACGCCCAACAAGTTTTCAACACGTCGGTTTTGCTTCCGGTTAGGCACGTTCCATGACTTGTAAGCGTTCACGCTATTGCTGCGGCTGTTCTCTTCGTGTGCACATTCGACGACTCCGTCACCACCCTGCCGAAAATAACGTCAACAGAAATGTGTGAGGTTAACAGGCACGTTTCGCGCAACAGCACACACGTCATCACAACGATGTGAGACGTAGAGTAATCGAATAATTTATTATGCCGATGACGAGTATAAATGACCGTAAACGCGTATACTCCACGAGAATTAGTAGAAATGCGATACATTGCGTTGTTATGAATACAAATACTACGAATAAGCGTACGCGTCACAACAACAACAATACGTATACCGTTGGCGCAAGAAGTTTTGTACATTGAACGGGTTGAAAGTAAGTTTTAAGACGGTTTACACGCACCTATATAATATTATATTATATTGTGTCTCGTTTTACTTTGCAAATAGTTGTATAGTTGTATCAAACAATAATATGCGTATATATTATATACATCATACATGTATTATACGCACTATAGGTCTTTTGCTTTTATCACGATCACTATATGGGTAGTGCGTAGTATATACACGACGTATTCAGTCACCAAGACTGCTGTGCGGCAACTGCAAAGTTCAATGATTAATCGTCACGTGTAATATAATAATGTTATGATCACGTTGCGCATTTTGAATTTTAATACTTTTTCAACGATTGAAACGAGCGTTCGTGCCCGTCAAAGTTAAGAAAAGTTTCGTGATGAGGTATATACCTACTCTTTTAAAACACTGCACCACTTAGCACACAATCTTTTAGCCTTGGTGCGCCCTACCTATACGGCTGTACGTATTGTTCTAGTAAAACGACAAGTGCCCGTGAACTATGCCCCTTTCCGCTTTTCCGGGGGCACCGTGGATGATAAATTGCTTGGGCTTCTATTGTCTACGGAGTTTCAAATGTAAACAGTAGTAACTAAGTGATTTTTGCTTAAACGAGCAACAAGTTAGTATGTTTAAGGTTTATGTTTGAGTAGTCTAACGATGGTTTTAAAAATAACAGAAAACAAATATCACAGCGAAACCTCTATTATAGCGGACTCTTTTGAACAATAAAAGCCTTCGGATAAAGAACGATTTTAATTTCCGACGGAAACACTCATGCTTGAAGTCATCATATTATGTTCGTCGTCCTTTCCTCAAACATTCTTGTTACCTACTTATGCCTATAAGTACACTTGTACCTACTTGGACACCTCCAAATACCGGACTATATTTTGATTCTCGTGAGCGTCTAACATTTTTTATACAGAAATACTTCACAGTGCTTCAAGTTAGTAAAAACCTAAACGAGCAGCACATTGGGCAAAATCTTTATATTATAAAATGTGAATGTTACGGATCCATTGAAAACAAAAATATAACTTCTTCTATACGCAAACAATTAATTTAGACATTTTTAAGAGGCTCGAATAAGTCTAAAATAACGCGTAAACGAATGAAACGTTTCTATTTCATTTTATACCATGTGTTGATAATAAAATGTTAGTTAACAAAATTATACAAGAAAATACCACTGTGGCATTCATTTTCGGTACGTTAACAAAAATAATATGAATGTAGCCATGTTGTTAGGTTAGGTTGTTTTTTTATCCTCATAGTACCGAGGATATGCTTGTATTATATTACCCTCGGTCCACTAATATTAGGCAAAAACGAGAGTTCACGGCACATACACACTATACATACATAAACCATAACTTAAAATATTAATTTTATGTTTAAATATTGTTACCATTTTATTATCTTCCGAAAGTCCAAACGCCACGTATTGACTATCGTGGGCTAACATTTCAAAATGGTATCTATCGTTCCACGGCATTAACGCAACAATAGCGCGACAGTTCATCGCTGGAATACAGCCGAGCGGCGCGCCCACGCAATTTTTGTTCTTTCCGCAACCGTCGTAGATGTTAGCCTCGGTTTCTTTCAGTCCCTGCGCAAAATATCACACGTTTTTTTATTTATCTGCTCAAAGGGACATATAATACATTAATATAAAAATTAATTCGTTACGTTTTCCGTTCTGCTGGTTTCAGTCAGTCCGGGTGCCGAGGACCCATCCTTGGAACCTTTCACCTGAATTGGATTGGAATTGATGCCGACCCAAAATGTCGCATAATCCTTTATGACGGTGGCCCTAAGCATCATTCAATAAATTATGTGTCACATTTATGATCATTATCGATCGCAAGCGAATAAAATCAAAAACGTGCAAAATATATACGAATTCGAAACTCACACAAAATGCACTTGTCCGTCAAAATTACTCGGTGCTTGCCAATCGAATTCCACGGACTTCTTTTTCGTATTGCTGCTGTGCGTCACACCAGAACTCTGAACACATGCAAATAGGGAATAAAAATTATTATTGTAGATCAATAATAAATTCTTAAACAACAGTCGTCGTAACATAAGAATATTGTATAGGTTTTTGGTATGATTGGAAAAAAAATACGTGTATTATAATATATGTATTAATAATATGATATACGGCACACAATTTAATGTATATCATAATATATACATTGATAGAAATTGTAACAATAAAAAAATGTCCGAAAGTTTTTTCTATTCTGTATTGTTGAGTTTTTAT
Source organism: Chaitophorus viminalis (assembly GCA_025469195.1). Classification (NCBI taxonomy): domain Eukaryota; kingdom Metazoa; phylum Arthropoda; class Insecta; order Hemiptera; family Aphididae; genus Chaitophorus; species Chaitophorus viminalis. The sequence goes on from JAIPRK010001021.1 coordinate 48,693, forward strand.
TATTTCGACCAGATGCAACCTAGTTTTTTTCCCCCATTTTTGAATCAACTAGATTAACCTTGGTGGTCCACACAATATACACTCGTGACTCGTGAGAATGAATTATTGCGATAGTCCAGTGTTATTATACGTAACAAGTACATACATATTATACATGACGCATTTTACCAATGACAGCATATTATATTATAATAAGTACTCACTGTTTTACAACACCTACTTTGTTACTATAATATGCGTAGTTTTCATTCCATTGCCATTGCGTTTTTATTATTTTTTCGGTCGAGCCTTATTCGGCTATTATGGTTTTAAGCAAAGATTGGTATTTTTCTCCATTTTTTTCAACCCTTTGGAAGTCCTCAGGGATCGTCTATATTGTACGTTTATGAAGAACCGAAGAAAGCGCATTTTCGATTACCTGCAACCTGGTGACACGTTTAGACGTTTGGCGTCCAGGTTCGGCACCCCTTTCGTAGCTCTACCTGTAATGCGCCATGACTACGCTCAGTCGTTAAAGAGGGCTTGACCATAAGTACAGAAAAAGGGGGGGGCTTATAGGGCTTATAACTCTTTCTCAGTCATCTTTAGGCCCTCCCTTAGATATGCACGTATGTAATGGGGGGGAAGACAAAGCACCCTGCACTCTTGTTGTTCTCAAAACCTTTTGGATTTCAACCATATGCGTCGAGGACCCAATAATAACGTCCACGGACTAGTGGAAATGTTACCGCGAACTGTTGCACTAAAACGTCATCATCAGGGTTGGAATTTTATAGCATTTGCATATTTCTTATGAAATACTTAAAAAATAGCAGAATAAGCTAAAAATGTGTTTCATGATACAGAGAACACAAATAAAAAATTGTATTTTGCTTTTTTTTGCATATTTTGCAATATTTTAGTTTTTAGCGCTTTTTTAACTTTTTGAAACTTTTTTTTTGCATTTTTACCTGTTTTTTTTTTAATTAAAATTGGTCATATTTTATGAAATTATATTTTAGTAAACAAGTGTCTAGATTTTTGTCAATCGAAATATCAAGTAAATTGTAAATGCAGAAATTAAATAAATATAACGATTACGATGATGCAACGTCATACAATTACAGCGATAATATATAGGTTATAATATAATTTTATGATAATTTCGTATTAGGTATTTGTTTCTAATTTTTGTTGTCTGCTGATTTTGTTGAATCCTTCAGGATTCTGGTGAGAGCGACTGAATGATTTCAAAACTTAAGTAACTTTGTGTAATAATTTGTAAGTGATTAAAAAATTATTGATTAATAAATTTTCTTTTTTTACATATTTTGTTGTTGTTATTGCATATTTTTAGCGCGTATCTAGCAATATTTATGGTAATATTATGGCGCATATATATGTAATTTTAAGTGCTATAAAATCCCAACGCTGGTCATCATATATACTCACGGGCACTTGGTTGCAATCGATTGTCAGCGAATCCTGCGGCACTTGCACAAACGACCCGACGGCGTCTTCGCTGGAACCGGGGACGCGGGCCTCGATCAGGAACCCGATGAAGTAGTCGTTGGCTCTGGGCGCGGTCAACGTGACCCGGGTCTTAGACGAAGTAAAGTTCTCGGACGTGACGATCCTGTAGGTCGGAGCCGATGTCTGTGCCGCCTCACCGTGGCCCGGCACCATAGTGCGGCATGTGAGCAACGGCGCACCGGATTCGTATCCGTCGGCCGTCTGCTGCAGGAGACAAAAGACCGTCAGGGATGCGATGGCGAGAAGTCGGTTGAAAGCCATCATCTCAAACGGATGATTGCCAACTTAATAACTATATCTGTGAACACACAATTCAAACAGGTATAAATGCGGTGATTGTCGAATGAAAAATCACGGAAAATCACGGTGTCTCGCGAAAAACCTTTAAACGACAGAAACCCGATTTGGCAAAACGTTATGACGCGAAACCGCAAAAAAAAAAAAAACCCCTATTGTACATTTCACATGCGTTGAACAGGTAACTTAGTTATGCACCTAGCTCAAACGATGAAAATTCTATAGCGCAATTGAACTATTTAATATGTCCTATACCTATATGTGTAAGACCAGGAGATTCGAACTTCAAAAAAATTTCGGTCATCGACTTGAACCAAGTTCTGACTTCAAAATTCACAGGCGTTTTTAATTGTAAGCCCGTACACACGTCTTAATGTTATGGTCTTTACAGATTACAGGGACTTTTCATTTTTTTTTTTTTTTTTAGAAAACCGCAGTCAATATGTCACGTACTTAATCACAAGGATTGTTTGTTCGCTGGTCAGAATAACCTGATTACGTGTAAAATGTCCACCGTTAATCGATATAGTAATGAACCGCAAATCAAATGAGTACACTTTTATTTATATACAATATATTATACGAGTGTAATATTAACAATTATTATGGGTATAAATTATAATATTCTACCAACTACTAGGTGCCTATTATAATGTTAAATTTTTAAAACCATAATACCAAATATCGTAACAATATTTCGACTACATAATAATTATTAAATTTCAGGTGAAGTGAAAAAAAATTTTCGATTTTTTTAATCGTGATAACTACAACTTATAATAATCTTTGTATTAAATTTTCAAATTTTTTAGATATTTCAAAAAAAAATATTTAGTCGAAAATTTCAATTGTGTATAAATAAGTCAAAAAAGTCAAAATACTTCGAAAACTTAATCATGTATAAAATATGCTAATATAAAAATTTAGGCAAAATGTCAAGTATTTGCGGTTTTCTATTTTTAAGTTAGAATATTTTAAAAAAATTGATTTTGTCAAAAAGTAGTTGTGTAAAAATACCAGTTTTCCGTATTTTTTATTTTTTTTTTAGTTTTTCGTGACGCTTAGGATAAGGAAACCGAAGTATTTTTACTGTTTCAAAAGGTGTCGTCGGACACAAAAACATCATTGTAAAATCAATACATTGATCACTCCATTCAGGATCTAAAAATGGTTGTATTCAGCCCCAAAACCAACCTATAATATGCTAATTTTGCGATCGTTGTAGGAAATTATTTAGAGTCAAACGCACGTATAAAAAACTTAGAACATAATATATAAACATTTAGTATCAACAAAAGTAACGAAATAAAAGTCAAAATAGGCTGACTTGTATGCTGGTAATAAAATCAGTTGATGGCAAAAATTATCAATTATTAATAATGATAATAATTATAGGTATAACTTATAAATGTTTATTAAAATAATTTAGTTTTATTATATCCAAAAATTCTACCGACGAAAGGCGATATAATATATGTTAAAAATGGATCTCTGAAAATTGGATTTGGGTGGTTACAAAATTAATGTATGCTAATGTAAGTATGTGCTGGCTCCATCAATTATATATTACAATACGAGGATTTTGATTTTGCCTAAAGAGTTGATAATTGTATTTCTTTTGGCGCACAAATATTGTAATTGGACAACGGATTATAGTTTTTATAAACCAACTGATACGTAGTTAAGGGTTATTGGGTATGAATCACTATAAAAGAGTCCAGCAAAAAGAGATAATTGAAATAGAAATGTGTCTTTTTTCCCTGCACTAACCATATTATGATGATATAGCTTTTATTGAACGTAATATAATAATATTTTATAGTTGACTTGACAATAATATTAATTGAACGGTTGTACAGTACGTGTTTCGGTCCAGCATATATTATGTACGATTAATCAAGACAAAATTAAACCGTTCTCCCGAGAAATTTTCGCTATGCGTAATTTATTTCCTCTCGCCCCGCTAAAACAACCAGAATTAAGGACTTAATATTGTACATCCCGCACGAACGGCCTACGTTGAAATAACCGTAAACCAGCGATTAGTTAAATAATACGTACTCACGGTGTAGGAGGGTGAAACGTGTCGATATAATATTTTATATTATTTAATAACGTACACAGTGTACAAGGACGGTTCTTATTTACACAGGAAAAAATTTATATTCGTATTTCGTGGGGAATCAGCTCAATATTTATATGAGCAAAGTTTGGTTATATCTGATAATTGTCCGATTGTGTATAATACTTTTAATGTTTTTCGAATTGTAATGATTGAAATAATTATAATAATCCTGTACATATACTGAGGTAAAAAATATACGTTTTGATTACGAAGTGTATCGATGATGATCCAACTAAATAAGCTAACTAAAAGAAAATAGTGTATATTATTTTAGTTTTATATTAGTCAAACATTAAGCGAATGATCTACGACAATTATATATAAATGTAATATAACTTGACACTTGAGTACTGTCAACACTTGGATACTAGAGAGTTGATTGGAAAGCTTTTGCGTAAGTGCAAACTCGAGTCTCGAAAATTAGTTTATGTTAAATTATAAGTACGTCAATGTGGTGCTCCATACAGGTTCGATTACTTCACTGCGGCTTTGATATTAAATATCTATACTCACAGTATAATATATTGCAATAATATATTATTTGGACAAATTTTGATTTCGATTAATTACTATTTTTGTCTAATTATTAGGAAACAGCGTATGAATAAATAATATAAATCACGTGAGAGTATTTGTGTTTTTTTTTATCGTTCTTTACAACAATATGTAAGTTCTTCAACAGTTATAAAAATTGTATCATATTTTTATTATATTTTATTATTTCAAAATATTTCAAAATCTAAAATCATTTTTTGATGTATTAATCCAGCAATTTTTTTTTTTTTAATAATGTAATGTATATTTTTTTTTGGCACCACAAATAGTGGTTGAAACAAGAACAATCATATGAATACGTCCAATTCATCATAGCTCATATTATAATAATATTATATTTCCATAGTCAAATATATAATTTTTCCACCGTATATGAACTACCCCATACGCTACTTTTTCTTTACCGTGTAGGAACTAATAACGCGTGTAATTATTCATCTGCTACTCCAGTGTGGGACTTAGTATTCCCCGATGATAAAACCACTCGTAGTATATCTGCACAAAAGACCCTTTTAAAGTTCAGAGTCGACGCTAGCGAATTCTATATACTGTGCACCTGCAGCCGCGTGCATTATTTATCGTATAACATTGGTACCTCTATACGGGAACGTCAAAACGCATTACACGTTTGGCGGCCATTCGAAATGACAAAGCACACGACATTCCTATCCTACATAATATACACGCACCTCCTGTAAACGATTGTGTAAATAATATATGATAATATAATGTTATACCATCACTACCTATATAGAAACGACTACCGGAAAAAACGTACTTTTTAACTGGGAATACGAACTGGCGTGCGTGTAATTAATTATAGCGGTGGCCGCGGGTTTAACCTCGATCGTTTACCCGCAACCGCAAGTCCCCCGCGCGCCAGGACCTTTTCCGCACGTATGCAGCATTTCGCAGGAAAGCGACGGACGACGCAACATTGTTGTCACAGGCTCGTGCCAAAATCGAAAATCTACGAACGATTTGCCGTACGTCCATGACGGTGTATCCGTATCACTGTAAAGCTTGTATACGGATTCTATAATAGGCCGTACATATATATATATCGGTTGCTTATCATAAGCATGTCGCTAAGTCATCATGCACCGAGACCACTTCAGTGTCATCTCGTTTGAAAGTTATTTTTAGAGGGAGAGATCGTTGGAAAAATTCGTCCTCGCATACATACCACGAACATTTTGAAAAACAAAAACAGCGATTTGGCCGGTTTAATATTGATACGGCAATAAGATGTGTCCGAAATAACGTCACTGATAGATGCGCCAGCCGCAGAGCGTATAATATTACGAGCTCTGAATTTGGTGCCGAATATTATATAAGTGTGTTGTATTTTGATGTTATTATCACAGCCAATTAATAAAGAAAGAGTTACAAATATTTGAAATTCAAGTTTTAAAATGGTTACGAAAAAAAAAAATTCTCAAGCAGTGCGTTTAAGCAATCTGCCCAGCGACGGGTGTCCTCGCTCCTGCAGCATATTGTACAAGAAATAGTATGTATACATAGCTTGCCCACCCCACTGACTGCATACGAGTAGTGTTTACCAATAAATAATATTATCGCCATGAGACCCGCGCGTATAATTACCCGCACATAATTTTATGCATAATATCACATCATATTTGCGTGGTATTTATTGCAAAATTCTGTTTTTGCCTGCCAAGACGCAAACACATTTCCTGGGTAACCCCGACGCCCGTAGGTATATACCTACGTATAAAGTATGAGTAATACTCGCGTGCAAAATAAAAGACGCGACACGTCTCTTAATTTATATTAATATTATAAAGACAAAGACCACGCTTGTATGTAAACGATATTATTTTAAATTAAGCACGTCATCGCCGTGCTGTTGTTGTAATTATTATAAATTATTATAACTATAACACGTTAAATCGCACGCGTTTTGTCCGCCGATCGTCGTTGGTTAACGCATAACATTTTATTATAACGCACGATTACTATAATATACTGATTTGGTTACGCGCTACTTAATAAAATACACTCAACAATTATTATATTATCATGTAATCCACGTTCCACGAGTTGGGTAAACCATGAACATATGAATTCCACAATGAGTCACGGGGAATATTCAATGTCGAGCGATTAATCTATATGTGCGCCGCAATGCACCACCCAGACCGCATGTCCGGTATAACAACGATATCATAAAAATATGTTCGCAGAATCGCGTCTTTTTTACAATCATCCGCGTATAATCGTTTCAACGAATGCAATTAATTATTATTATTCACGAGTTATTCCGTACAAATATATACCTCTATCTTTCTCTCTCTTTTTGTTTGGTCATACACTGTTAGCAATTTAACATACACGTTTGCCGAATATTGTTAGAAACACATTAATTAATTGTTATTAAACAATTAAATTCACATTATTGGTCACATTATTGGTCGAAATTTTCTAATATTTTAAAAACAACAAATATTAAGTATTCACAATAATTACGTGATCTCGACTTCTCTATCGGTTTTCTAACGTGGCCCAAGATAAGCCTCACAAAATATTTGACATAAGCATTATTTTATGACGACTAGAGTACGCATATGCTGATAATACGTGCAAGCAAATTTAAGGTCTTTAAAGAATCACGCATGACGGTACCTACATTGTATTCATGTCACAGTGCAATTTTGGCCGAAGATGGTGATTGGATTTGGTCTCGCGAGAATAGTAATATTATTACATCGAGGGTATTTCACTTGTACGAGTCAGAGTCATGTATTAATATTGTTTAGAACAAAAATGTTGCTTGGATTGGTGTAGTCCCGTCTTTTAAACAGCTCTTTATAAACGTGTAATATAATATACGTATTTGAGCAACACAACTATATATTGTTTCGTTTACGGTTTTATTTATTCTTTCTCCCTCGAAACCTATCGGTAAAACACCAAAAGTGCCATTTATCGGCCTCAAAAAGTCGTAACCCCCAAACTAACCTAACTTAACCCCTGTTAATTATATTAAGTACATATACTATCGAATTAATACGATAGAGCAGATTGGGATGATTTGCATTACGCAAATGCAAAATGAATAAATTAAATTACCATTAAGGTTAGATCAGTGCTCTTTTGGCCGTACCTCACTACATTATACTAATCGCCTAAACATAATCCCTATACAAACAGAACTAACACATAAATAAATAAATATATACATATACTCAATACACTCGCGAGTGATTTTGGATGTCTAAGAAACATCGTATTCTGTTAGCTTTAAATATAATAATACATTTCTGCTAGTATATAGGTATATCGTATAAAATTAAACTCTCTCAAGTGTATTCCTGTGTAAATATTTGGCACACCGATAGTTCGTGCTCCATATACCTATAACTGATATATATTTTTTCGTGACAGCATAATACGAGACCAAACTTTCGCGTGCAACACAAAGGGCATAGGTACAGACGAAAATTATTCATAGCCAGAGAACAGTACGCGCGCGAATAGTTTACTTTTATAACATATTATTATAATATATATATATATATATGTATCAATATATGCGACCGTGTTCTCAACGCTTATTGTTATTTTAAGTTGGATTTGGGTAATCCTATTTACATTTTTCTATATGTACGCGCAGCGCATTTGTAATTGCATATCGTTTGTGTACTTTTTCAATTGTATGTGCATATACGCACATACAATGAATGGTTGCACTCGCACGGAGTGTTGGTAGAAATCTAATATTTAAATTTTAAAGTTGGTAAAAAAAAGAAAACTCTCAAACCACTGCTCGTATAATGGATTTGGTCGCGAAAAGATTTTCGGACGCAAAATAAAAATAAAAAGACATTTGTCTCCGTAAAAATATTCTTGATTTTCGTATATAGTTCGACAGTAGGTATTCGAAAATAAAATTATGAAAACATCGACGAAAGGCATGATTTTCTCGCTGTCGTAAGGTCTATATATAATGTTGCGTACACGTGCGCATAATTTAAAATTTGTAATTCTTGCACATTGGATGGTTTACCGAGATCAGGTGGTAAAAATTTGTAATTCTCTTCACTTTTAATTACATTTTTTCACCGTACTATTAAATCCATATTGAAGTTGGTTGTAAGCTGCATGGAGAAATTGTGCAAAATTTCTCATGCGTTGAGAATGACCAGAGTTCGGTAAAATCGATAGAAATGGTATAATATAATAATAAACTATTGCTGTTATGGTAAAAAATATAATAACGACTTTTCGTATGGCCATTAGAAAAAATAAAAATAAAACTGCGCAATCACTCGTTACATAGTAGGTATACATATACATTATATTATTCCTACGTACCGCGAAAGCAGTTTCATGAAACTGAGGAGAATGATTCAAGGCTGCAATCGTGGTAATTATGGTCAATTTGAAGAAAAAAACATTAATTATATGAGGCTGAATTCCAACCACAATTGAATACAAATTATAAATAAGTAAATAAATAAATAAATAATTGCTGATGTCGGAGAAGTAAAATGTACATGTTTGTCTCTCGTCAGGTGGACACATATTTATAAGACAAGACGTATTTGGAATTGAAATATGATAGATGTTCGCATTTTGAAATATCGGTTATTGGTAGATTTGCGAATTATATATCTATAATAAAGCATGCACCGAATTAAAATGTAAAATATCGAAAATGTATATCTATATACTCCATAATATAGAATATTATAATATAAATTGTAATAGATTCGAAAATAATAAAAAAAAAAAAAAAAAAAGTCAAAACCCTAATAGATATTATGTATATATAACCATATACTATATAGGTATAAGTATATACTCGTATAATATATACAGGAATAAAATACAGACCCGTAACGGAGGAATTCTACTTTTACGCAGGGACCGAAATGTTCGGCTTTTGGAAATGGCTTTTTGGCCTCGGTTCAAAACTTATCACATTTCTTGAAAGTTTTCTACGGCCACGGAATTTGCAGACGCATTGACGAAAGTTTCGAAAATTCCAAATTTCTAACGTAGGTACACACTTATCACTTTGTCGTTTCACGTGCAGGGCGTTTTATATTATAGAGTCACATGTCACATACATGTATACGCCGTTCACACGGAATATATTATGTTTATTTAAAGCACAAAGTGCCGCCCTCCACGGATCGCGCGTATATTCTCTTTTCACATTTATTAAGCCCGTACACGCGGAATTGGATATCATAATATGTAATACCGCGTGCAATGTAACCTCGTCGTGAGCTCTCTCGTGCGAATAATAATTTTAAACGACCCCCGGAGCGCGATAGTAGTATAAGGTTTGATGGAAACAATCGGCACGGCTAGACAACCGAGATCATGAATTTTCCACGGAAATCTTACCAGCAATGTCCGGAAGCGGTCGTCGTCAACCGTAAGATATGGGATACGGTATTATACGGACGAACGATAGGTACGCCTATATAGTATGCTCGTATAGACGAACCTGCGCGCCCGGCTACAGGGATTCACAAAGACTACAATATAATATAATATGCTTTATACCTAGTAGCTACACACATAATCGTATGATATATAGGTACAACCGCGATCACGTTAGAAAAGCTTCTTTTCGAGAAAACCGTGTGAATAGATATAATTATTATTTTGTGTTATTATTATTATTATTATTATTATCAATTATCATGCACAAGGACGAAGGTACGTACAACACACACACGCGGTCACTATATATAATGCGTTATCGCACGGTATAAAATACTATATTATGCTCTGCAGCCGACGCCCACCCGCCTTCCGCGAGACGCACGCCTTTTGTAAGCTCGTCTGCAAACACGCGGGACACAATATAATAATAATAATAATAATAATAATAATAATAATAATAATAATAATAATAATAATAATGATAAATATTATATGATTACGTAAATTATAACACGCGCGCACGTATTATTCCTTCAATGTGAGCCTTGGTTGTGCGTACAATAGATACACTCGCAGTGTACAACTATATGCATGAAAAAAAGGCGTAATTCTACGATCACACATAGTACGGGTAGGTATTATATACATATAATATATGTATACAAATTAGTATGTATATTCTAATACATACGTAGGTCCGCGATAAACGTAATGCTGGCTAATTACTTATTAGAGCAAGTAGTAGGGTGACGACCTTGGTCGGATCGCTTCCGGTAAAACGCGCGTTCCGAGTTCTTTTATCTATTTTTTAGTTTTCTTCCTTTTATATTTTCTGCCGAACGTTTTATCATCTAACCGTGACCGGAGTCACTTGTACACACACATATAAACATATTATACGTATAGTCGTGACTAATCACGGACTATATTATAATATTATACATGCAAACAATGTAACTTCCATTATATACATAATACGTACACGTGTATTGTAATATATTCTCGAAACGCACAAACTATTTTCGGTGCTGCAGTAACCATCGCCCTACGGGTAGAATGGGAGGGGAGCACACGTCGCCATCGCGTTTGGCAAAAAAGTGTCGTTGCCATCGACTATCGTTGTCGTCGTCGTCGTCGTCGTCTTCGTATAGTCATTTCCTCGAACGGTCAAGGACGAGTAAAAAAAAAACGTATAGAGATAACAATTGCGAACTTACCGTAAAAAGTCGTGTTATTATTTGATAAGGATCGGTCTCCGAATTAGGACTCGCAGGGCCACTACGGTCGTAAAATATCTCGAACCCGCCATCGCCGCCGCCGGCGAGATACCCGGCGACGATAAATGACTGACAATGCGTCATCGCGCAGTCACTAAATCCCCTCATGACCGCGTTAGTATATCTGAGGGTAAAAAAGATTTCCTCTCGGATTGTACAGAAATACGAAGCGTACCTCATAAATTCATCACGTCCTGTACAACATCATAAAGCATTTAGAATTTGAATAAATAAATTAGAAAACAAAGTTATGGACTTTCTAAGTACTTTATACGGGAAGATATTTTTAAAATGTCCGTTTAACAGTCTGACATTAGCTCTGGTCAACACTTCTTGACTTCTTTGACTTCTTGACACTTCTTTCTTGTTCTGCTTATAGGAAACATGTTTTATAACACTCGAGTTTAATGAAAATAAGAAATGATCACTGAACAACATTTTTTTTTTCTTCTCAAAATCTATTTTATACTATAAATTGTTTGTGTCATATATGGACACTACATTGATACGCTTTACACTCAAGCATAGTGTCGTAGTATTCATACTACATGATATAAATTACAATAATCATGTTGTCGACAGATCGCGTTGTCGGCTACAAAACAATTATAAAATAATTTTTATTACCATTGTGAACAATGCAAATCGACTAGCGTGTTTCACAGAAGTCGCATCACAAGCGTAGACCATGTACAAGCAATGCCAATTTTTCCAACTATAGAAAATCTCATCGTTATATGAATCGCTTTCACCCTTGTAGGTATGTTGTGTTTCTTAACGATTCGACAACGTCTCGCGAATCACCCGGATTGCATTATTTATTAATTTAAATTGCTAACGAAACGGCGTATAGAACCCGTTTTGTTTCGGACGCAGACTCGCAAGAAAATGCACTTTACTGCCTCGCTCGCAATCGATCCGTAAGACGCGTTTTCTTATATGGTAAACAATTACCATTAATAGTCGTGGTCCCTTTGAATCCGAGATATTTTACCCTCTGCCTTTTCTTCCACCACCCGTTCCCACTGATTCGTTTTAATAGTAATAGAAATAATAATAATAATAATGAATTCGCCGTAATTATTGAAAAGTTATGTAAATGAGCAATTTGGGAATTTCAATAAGCCAAGCTGGTTGGTTTTTGCAAACAAGCACGGTCGAGCTACACAGTATTAATATTTCACGTGACTGCGGTTAAAAATAAATGTATACAAAATACAAGCAATAAGTAATATGATTTTATCCGTACGCGAGTCTGCGAGCGCAAGTTTCGCAAAATATCGATTCCCGCCTGTGCAACAAACGCATAATATAACTTATAAGCGACCGATCTGCAACGTGAAGGTATTCACAAAATAAGAAAATCATAGCCGCTATATTGCCTGTTGGCCGTGGTGATATTATTGATATGTTCTAGTGAAAAATACTTTGCAAAAACGGAAATCAAGCGTATAACTATATGTACATAAACACCGCAAACTCGAATGAGAAAATAATATTTTTAAATTTTTTCAAACATTTCTAAAAAAAAAAAAAACCATATTTTACGAATAAATATGCTTTAACCTATAGCAGTGCTGGAAAAATGTGTTTTGTAAACAAATGCGAGGATTTGAAAAATACATATTATTATCCATATGTAAGTATATATATATATGTCTGAGATCGAAATTGCGTCGTGACAACAATTTTATACAAAAAATATTTGCTTGTGTAAATAAAATATATAAGCGTGGATTATTTTTTGAAAATGTGACGATACAATGAAACATATACGGTTGTTGACTCTCATTCTAGTACTAGGAATACATGGCTGATTGATTAAAGCATTATCGCCACACGGTAACATAATATGAATCATGTACCTCTATTAGAATTGTTTACTTTACCTCTTCCTCGTATACTACATTTAAATCTGTAGCCTGTATTATATTGTATTTATTTATATAATAATTTTAATTGTTTACTGTTAATAAAGATAAATTATAATTATATTAATATTGTAAATGGATTTATTCCGTAAAAAAAAAAAAAATTAATTGCATATCTATTAGATATCATCTAAACTATATTATACATGTATTGTGTACGTTTAAAAATGTACAGTATCTATATTAAAATGTATGTTTGTATTTTTTTTTTTTTTGTCGTTTCGCTACCACGGCACGCCTTCGCGACTGCGATCAAATGGAACTGTCATCTAGACAGGATTTGTTTTTTAGGACTTAAAGGGATACGCGTGAGTTTCTTCTGGATAGTTTTTGATTACTTATCCTAGGTTTTCATAGTGGTAAGCCAAATGGAAACACCGCGAGAGGCTATATCACTATTATACGACTGCAACATATTTAAAACAATAATTCTGTCGTAATAAAGTTCTTTGTTATAAACCAGAGTTGGATTTGAGAGTTTGACACTGCGTGGGGTATATTATTAAAACCAATTATTTTCTATGGCAACTCTGTTGAAGTTGAACACGTTATTTAATTTCTTTTACAAATTCTTGGCTTCTACATTTTTTAATAAAGCGATTGCTTATATCCAAAATGCGATTACTAGGTTTAGGTAAAGATTGCATCTACTTCTATTGAGTATAAATAATTAGCATTCTTAAAAAAATAGGTATAATTTTTAATATTATAAAGTCTATTATATAGACCATCATGTTCAAGATTCAAAATAACACCGATAACGCATACTACTGCAACGGTCGAAAGCAGTGTTGTTTAGACTTATTACTGTTAAAGATTTACAAATATAAGCCGTATAAACACGGGTACTGATGATAAGTGCATTTAAGGTTGTACGTAGGTAAACGAGTTAGTAAGTCATTATTATCGTACGACGACGTGTTGGCGTCGGCATTTATCATTGCGCACAAAATTGGGCGAAATAATAGTGGGAAGCGGGGACGAAGCACGTCGGGCAAGGTCGAACTATTGTAATAATTGTGCATAATGCGCATAATTGCTTGGATATTAATAATTATTAACATTTTGCTCTCGTCTATTTTTCAATTTGGCTCACTGCCTGTTTACATCAAGGGTGCGTTATATAATCACTCGGCAAAGGGAAAAAGAACGGCGAATTGAGATTCAAACTAGTTAACCTAAAATTTTGAATTCACAAATTGCATATTTTGCTATTTGTATCATGTATGAAAACAGCAATTTTATAATTTTTCTGACAATAATGAAGATATAACAGTAGGTATACAAAATTTAACTCTTTAACAATGATTATTTTTTAATTGAACAGAATTCTTTATTTTTTTGCTATAAGTAACATTTATAAAATTTATTTTAAAATACGAACAGGATACATTGCATATTTTGTATATTATTATGTATTTGACAAAAATATCATTTAATCATTTGTTTTTTTTGTGTAGGTATATGACTATTTGATTGGTCTAGAAACTAGGACAGAGATTCCCAAACTGTGGGTTACGACCCAAAAGTGGGTTTTGTTGGTTGATTATATTTTGGATGGGTTATGTTAAATTTTTAAATACATAAATTGTTTTACAACATAAACATAAAATGTTTGTATGAACACCAATCAATATAAATACCAAAATATTATTATGATGTAGTATATATACCTCTAGTTTCTATATAATACACTTATTTACTTTTGACGGAGTCCAAATTTAATTTTATAAAAAAAAATGCAAAAAAAAAAAACTAAATTAATTAACTATTGTGAGCCTACTGAGCTTTCAAAATTTAAAATATTTCTAAAACGGGTCGTACCATACAAAGTTAGAAAGCCTCTTGTATTATAATTTTGGATTTGTTTTCGATTAATAATTAAATTTAGGCAAGATTCAAATATCCTTGTATAAAATATAAGGATTAATATCGCAATGATTGAATCATGTTTTAAAACACATTGTCTGTACATATGTATGCCTCACGTGAACATGACTAAACACCGCGATGGTGATAAAAATCTCTCATATTACGTAAGAGCTCTGCTGTGACTTATTTCCGCGGCCTTAATATTATATTGAATAGATATCGTTCAATCATAAAACGATAAAAGGTTTTGCTGTAGGATAAATGGCGGTGGGTATAGATGACAATAAATCATATTGTGTTATACATATTACTATTTTTACTACGTATCTGTTCAAGTTGTAACTAGTAGATAAATAGAAATATAGTACGTGTGCTGCAGTTCAGTGTACGCGAGAAACGATGCGGCGTCGTCATCCGTGAACCCGACTGACATTCCGTTCCCCGCCTGTTAATGTCTTTAAAATGATATAAAAATAATAAAAAGTAGATTTCGATTGATAAATACATACGAATAACACGATGTTTACATCGGCGTGGCGTGCCGCGACCTCGTATCGGATGTCTATAAACTGTAGTCAAATTTCTATTACGTTATTATTATGTATGGCACTATAGCAGTCGCGGTACTATGGACTACGCAGCCTTCAAAGTCATTGGAAGCGAAACAATAAGCTCGATATGATATTAAGACGAATATACATACACACATATATATATAAATAGGTGAGTATAGTCGTCACAATGTTACACTTATAACAATTTTATCATCGAAACACATCTAGTTTTGTTTCTTTCGCACATTATTGTTACACGATAAAAACGAGATACAATGCGTTTAAGAGATACGCAACGTAGCGTTTCGTAATTTTAATTATTCATCTAGTAATAATAATAATGCCGAGCATTGTGTTGAGTGTCCTACACAATATTATGAAAGCCTGATGAACACATAATAATAATAACATACGCAACTGAGTAAAACGAAGACATCACCTATATAAAAGTGTATTTAATGTAAATTTGTTTTTACTTTTTCATTATAATTTATAATTTATTTCGGCAAAAATAATTACTATTAAGGCTGTTAATATTATAATATTTATAATGCTACCATAATCTTATTCGTTTTATAAAATGGTAACGAAATCGTTACGAGTGTGCGCGAGTAAAAGTTTTAATATATGCTTACGTTTAATCGCATTAACATATAATACGATCGGTCGGTTGCATATGTAAACAAAAATATACATTATCATAATATTATTATAACGAATACTCTTCAATTTCAAATAAATCTGGTGTATAATATTTATTGTGGACGCAGCCACGCAAGTTTGGTTCGAGTTTTCGATAATGGTTAGTACAGCCGACACCACTAGTGCAATTATTTCAAATGAATAGTGCTTTTCGTCCGCGTTTATATAGTTTCTATTACAGGTCGTACAAGGTTATCAAAGAAGGCCCATTTGCTTTTAGCACTCGACAAATTGCTTTCATATTTCCATATAATTGTGTCCAATCAAACAATAAAATATTTATAAATATATAATGTATCTACCTTGGTGTTTCAACAATCCTACGAACGTAACCGTGAGAACCACCAACAATAACACCTAGCTTCTCGTCGTACAGTCGTACAATACTTGTACACAGCCGGCCGTTTATTCGCGAGCTGTAACAGATATAATTCCATTTTTATTATTATTATTATTATTATTATTATTATTATTATTATTATTATTATTATTATTATTATTATTATTATTATTATTATTATTATTATTATATTATGATAATTATGATTAGTACGTATACGTTTGAGAATTGAAAGCAATGAATGAAAAGAACGATTATGCGGTTGTCGATCATTAATAACATTAGGTGAGGTATATAATCGTTAATTAATGCAATAATTATCTACAGAATATGCATGAATTGGTTGTTAAAACAACAATCGATTTCATAAAAAATAATATAGTACATAATCTAATTATCTAGGTAGTAATTGTTTAACGCGTGTACACCGCGGAGGATCATTATTAACACGCGATTCGGTGTGACAAAGATTAAATTTTTATTGATGACAAAAATATGAACAATGTGGCCATTATTAAAATATAGTTATGCTATTATATTAAGTTGTTATGTTAAGTTGATTGATAATGTGTATAAGAAATACTCTGATTTGTTTTCAATATCCAATGTAACATATGTGATAAAAATATGAAAAACATAAAAACTAAGTGAACTCATGTGATTTTTAAGAAAAAAAAAATGAAACCTTAAATATCTTTCAACAATATACTTACCTATATTCATTATGTTAAAATAATTGTTTCTATAATTTAAATTTCACCATCCCGACCAATATCTTTCAATTAAATGGAATAATGGTTTAAAAAAAGTTTTTGTCTCTACTGAAAATTTTGAGAATTCTCTCTATCAACGATAACCAATTTATAAATGCAAACATGTGAGTTCACTAAAACTATACGAATTGTCGAAATGTCGTCCACGTGATGGTCGCGCAAAACGTCGACGGCACACTTTACGAACAGCACTCGAGATTAAACGTCGAATGACAGGAATGATAAATCTACCAATATTATATTAAACGTATACTCTACATCCAGTTCGTCGTCCACTCTTAGTTGTCATATTTTAGAAATCTATCATTAACTCCACGATTGTCATTGCCACACAATATGTTCATATGCCCAGTGTACATAGAAATAATATTTAAAAACGCATATAACGGAACATACGAGCAGACGCCATGCATAATATCACTATAACAGTCAAAGAAATATTGTTACGTAAGTATATACGGGTGTGTGCGCTCATTCATCTGCATGTAATATAACCAACAAGTCGCAGTGAAATGAGAAAAATTAAAATTTTACAAATGTGAACAACGGTTAATGTATGCTTAAAAATACTGTTTTGACTAAATCTCTTCCGCAATTGTAAGCTCAGTATTATATTTTTAAACATGGTGAAACCGTTTCGTGAGATCGTACTCTATTAATTATAGGCGTCGTCGCGTCGACCTACGTTATGATCGTTAAAGCCTAACAGCAGTGATTAACAAGGATAATAGTATATTATATTATTTTCAAAACGTTCTAAAATTTAAAACACATGGCATGATAATTAGTTAGAACGGAAAAATTCTTATCTGGCTCAAAGGCATTCGTTCCAGCTGACCGCGACGTGTCGCTCCGAAAGAAAGACAAAAAAAATATAGTGTAATCCGTTTAGAGTTATCCAACCAGTGAGTTTCTGAACTATTATAATATTTACTACATTTTGGTACAATACAGTTAGGAACTACTTTCACAGGATCATAAATATAATATATGGTAGAAAATATAATATTATATCTTCATTATACTATATTATGTATATAATATGGAACGCAAGCGCCAAATCGATACGATTTTACATTACAGTAGGTTTTGGCGCCGAGAAATAAAAATATTATAATATAATATACAACTTGGAAACTTACACGCACGTTATCTACATCTAACTACACCATATACTTTCACTATTCATTAATACAACTACATTATTATCACCGGTGTATTAATTATTTAGTTTTAAACTGGTTTTAATGTTTGTTTTACTACATTATAGGTACCTTGGTATACATTGGTCGACCTACTCTACGGGCAAATATAAACACTTGTTATTTCTCATTGAATAACACACGTACGGCCGATGTACTATACCATCGATCAAGGTGTATTGATCCACCTTGCCAACGATATTATCATGTTTTATTTTCATTTCCCCGGACCATCTAATGTGAAAATAGTCTTTAATGACATCGTTTAATCTGAAATCAACGTTGACAATAATATTCCCCCGACATCCCCGGCCAATGTGGTTTCCACGACGGCGCTCCGCGTGTTTAGCTGCACACGGAACAGTGACAATATTATGCGAACGTAGGTATGTGGTGCGCATCATCGTTACGTTTCACGCAATTGCAATAATAAAATGTGGTAAAACAGAATAAACAGATTATGGGTTAGATTAGATCATGTCGGCGGCTGAAAAGCGCGAAGAGAACGCGAGGGAAAACATAGTATTAGGTATTGTTGTTGTGTTCGTATTAATTTTGTTCGCATACGTGCGAGGATGAAAAATTATGTAGGCTAACTGATTAATAATATCACAAAAGTGTTTTATGCATAGTATAATGGGTAATATTATACTTGATTGTAGGCGAGACGAAGGCTGTGGACGGAATTAATCCGATCGTTGTGTATTTGTTTTTCATGTGTATCCTGCAGAAATCGCCTGAGCGAATGGGATGCCGAACGCGTAGACGTGGACACACAATACTCCGTACATTTGGTATAATATGTTAAACATACAAAGTCCGGAATTGTACACTTTACATGTGTATTGTGTGCAGTAATTTTGTGCTGTAAACAATTTTGTTGTACTAAGTCGATTTATTGCATACAGTTTATATTATATAATTATTATATAAAACGCGATGTGTTCATTAAAATTATATTACAAACCACAAAATGTAAAAAAAAAATATCATATTAATCAATAATCATAGTCATATAAATATTTTATTATTAAAACAATAAATTAAAATTGTAGTACGTGAAACTATACACAGTTTTAATTTTTAAAAAAAGTACCTACTTTAAAGTATTATTATTTATTTTGACAATCAAATATGAGTTATTTTTGAACGACAGAATTTCAGTATCTACTAGTGTTAAGTCGTTTAGATAATCTTGTTCATTTTTATTGCATTATTATACCTGTACCTATATGTTAGATGATACATAGTGTGGGAATTTATTACAGTTTTTTTTTTTTTTTTTGTGGTTAGGTATAGACATTATAATTCTTGCAATATAATTCACCGCGCTGACATAATATTATATTATATATAACATAGTTTATATATATATATATATATATATATATATAGTCGGCAAATATCTTAGGTTAATTTATATTATTTATATGATTATGGTAAAAATGTAATTTATACAATATTTTTTTTTTTTTACATTTTGTGAACAGTGAACAATGTACAGTGATTATTTAAGGCCCACATATCGAATTGTACAATGTAACTTCGAATTCGTACAACGTATCAACTTTGTACAATTATTCCGGACTTTAAATTTAACATATACATAAAATGTCTGCGGTGACATATGCAGCGCGTGCAGAATAAACCTTTAAATTCATCGATTTGCATAAATCGTAGTTTCCTCTGGTAGTGGTGAGAATAATAATTTGGATACGAAAATAATTTCGTGAGTATATTGCACATACAATAATAAAGGGGCGGGTGGAAATTACATTTTCCTCGTTTTCGGTCCAAACCCATTAGGGTCGCTGCAACCGAATTGTATTTATTCAGCCAATTAAAAACAACACTATATAGGGTTAGGTTAGGTTAGTAACCTACGAACAGTATCGCATATCGACTCGAACGTATAGATGATGTAAACATGCATGGTCTTACGGCTTCATTCTGATATAAGCGACCATACGGCATACCTACTTGACGAACAAAATACAACCATGGGATTAAAATGGGAGAAATGCGCAAGGGGATTTAATTCTCCGATACCTCTCACTGCGTTTGAAAATCGTCCCTTTAACATTTCATCGAAAAGTCCACAGCAACGCAAAACTGCTTGGTCAAAATGATCGCCAAGAATTACTACATTATGAATTTATAATACTAATTTTTAAAATTATATGGTTTTTATTTTATTACAATGAACTATATTACATGCATCGTTACGATGAACCAATTGTTAAAATAGCACTACCACACTGAGCCTGCTAATCCACCCTGATTTGGTGATTTATAATCCAAGTCGAACATCACGTTAACTTACGTATATATATACGTATGACAGTATACAAATGGGGAGTAGCGACATGTATTTGTAATAATAATACGAGTAAATAGTTATGATTTAATATAATATTACTAGGGTTGTAAATTTGAAATATTTCAATGAAATTATGAAAAATATTTTTTTTTCTTTTAAACAGGGAAATGTTTAAAAAATAACTCAATAGATAAGATTATAAGAATATAAGATACCTATACATATTTATATGACATAATA